>JAXGGA010014553.1:0-31758 GCA_038373865.1 Uloborus plumipes
TCCCGAGCATAAAATTGAGTGATTTTTTTTCCTTTTTTTGAGTGATTTACGCGAAAGATCACAACTCAGTGTATTTCCTTTAAAAAAAGGGAACATATAGGCCATGAAACAATCGTAATTAATTTTCATGATTTTACAGCTTCTTTAAATGCCTAATTACCATTCAAAGGATACAAATTAAAAACTAATAAGAACAGTACAAATTATTAATGATACAATTAATAATATTTTAAGAGAAAGAAAAATCTATTCAAGTTTGAAGTATGGATTGACTTATTTTGAGGCATAAAAAATCCCTCAAACTTCACGAACAGGGCGTCTGAATTAAACGTACTCAACTTTAACAGTAGAATAAAAAAAAAGTTTTAGCCCTATAGGAGAGTGAGATTGGCAAAATTTGGCAGCTGAATTCCTTATGTTTACCGGCTTTTTTTTTTTTTTTTTGGTGCCTTCTGACACGCCTGCTCTTTTTTATGAGGGCACAAAAGAAAAAATGGCGTCCCCATAGCAGAAGACACGAGCTATTCTCTGGTAGGCAGTGCAGAACACAAATCCACTATTGGAGAATTCAAATCCAAAGATAAAATTTTAATTTTAACTAATTTGGCCGCGCAAAATCAGAGGAAAAACTTCCCCCAACACTTGAGAACTTTAAATAGATAGATAGCATACATTATTCAGGTTCGATAAATAACTATGTTACTTAGCTGTATAAGTTTCATTTGTTCAAGTAATACATGAAAGGGTTGTAAACTTATGGCACTTTATTTACACTGGCACACTGAAATGTTTATACTACTCTGCAACGTTTCTTGACTAAAACATCGTGACGTCAGCCTATGAAAAACGAGCTAGATAAAACGTCACAGCCTTGGCGAATGGGAGGAGATCGCTGACTGCTTGCGAGCTCTTATTGGCTCCTCCCGTAGTGACGTTCAGTGTCAAGTTAAGTTGCTGTCTAGTATAGTCTCATACATCTTGCGTGACAAACAATTTGGCAAGTGGCGCGTGCTTTTTTTTTCTTTTTTTCAGAAGTCATCAGCTTCGACATACATGAGGACTGCGTACTATGCGTTTCGCCTCCTGACAAACGCAGGACAGATTTACGGCGCAAAGAGGATGAAATAACATCCATGGACAAGGCGGGGTTCGAACCCGCGACCACTTGCTTGCGAGGAGAGTACTCTACCTCTAGGCTCACGTGGCCCCGGCGCATGCTTTAAAGGCAACAACAAGGTACTTCGTTACAGCGCCACCTGCCGAAACAACAATTCAAAACAAAAATGCAAATCATAAAAATAAATACAGTGAACTCTCACTTATACACCGCCTCATTTACGCGCCTTTTTCACTTATACGATGATTTTAAATGGTCCCAGCCCATTTCATAACAAAATAATTACAGTATCATTCGTTTATGCGTCGCTTTAAAGAGAAATATTTCACTTATGCGCCGAATTTTCCCTAAAATGTAGAAAGTTTAATTTATTTTCTTTAAAAAGATAGGAATTTTTCTTCACTTTCCTCTTTAATCTTTCTCCTTTATTGTTCACGGAAGACATTTTTTCCGCATGAATTAGAGTTCGGAAAGGGACAATTACTTATTATGGATCATTTTAAAGGGAAGAGCTTGTAATTAGGTATGCTACAATTTTTGCTTTCTCTTTATCATTGTAATTACGTTACAGAAATTGCCAAACCGTGGTAATATCTCCCTTTTCTATAGAAACATTCTTATTCACTCTCTCATTAGAAACTATGTTGCGTTTTAGTCCTTCAAATAGGCTTGTTCACTTATGCGTCTCTCTCACTTATGCGCCTTTCTCTGTTGGTCCCTTGGGCCGGCGCATAAGTGAGAGTTCACTGTAATTACATAATTCAGTTCTAAATTCACTCAGTCCGAGCAGTTTCTCAATATCCACAATAACAGTGCAAATAATGCTTTGAGATGATCTTATCTTGTGTGAACTTTTTTCAGAAAACCAGTTCGAAAAAATTTCTTTACACTGTTATTCCCGATTTGGCTCTGCACTGCGGCTTCTGTCTTCATGATTGTAAATATTTGCAACATTCCACTGTAAACTGTTCTACTGGCCTCATCCACAGTGTTGTTAACTCAGACTATATGGAGTAAATGTCATAGTTCAAATTGTTCACCATATACAGTGAACTCTCACTTATACGCCGCCTCATTTATGCGTCTTTTTCACTTATGCGACAATTTTGAATGGTCCCAGCACATTCCATAGCAAAATAATGGTAGTATCGTTCGTTTATGCGTCGCTCTATAGATAAATATTTCACTTATGCGCCGAATTTTCCATAAAATGTAAAGAAAATAATTTATTTTCTTTTCAGTTAACTATAACGCATCGTTTTTTAGGGAACAGTTTGTAATTAAGCACGCTACAATGTTTGTTTCCTCATTATCACTGTAGTTACGTTACAGTAATGGCCAAACGGTTGTAATATGTCCCTTTTCTATAGAAATATTCTTATTCATTCTCTATATTGCGTTTTAGTCCTTTGAATAGGCTTGTTCACTTATACGTCTTTCTCACTTATGCGCCTTTTTCTGTTGGTCCCTTGGGCCAGCGCATAAGTGATAATTCACGGTATACTCAAAGTTCTCTATCCCACTCTCCTCGTCTACCTGTACAACTGCTTACATAACCTTCCGTTTTTAATGAGAAAGTGTAAACTGCTAACTTAATGTGATTATATGTTTCAATTATTTCATGTCTTTGTGTAAATGTTGTAAATGTTTTATGCTTCGTGTTACTATTCGTTGTAATCGTCGTATGTTTTCGTAAAAATTAGACATTGTAATTGTTATAATTGTTTAATAAAAAGTCTCGAGGACGCCGTATCAGGTAAAGTCACAACAATGACAGGTACTGTGGCGCACTACTTTTTTTAAAAAAAAGTAGAGTAGTGAGTAGCGCGATACAAAAAAATGGTAGTTTGTAGCGATTTCTGGAAACTACTTTTAAACAAAAAAAAAAAATAATAATAAATAAATGAAAAAACATTTAAAGAGAAAAGAGAGAGAACGAAGGCAAAAAACAAGGTTTAATTGACTCTGACTGCTGCAAATCTTGCGCAAGTACAGCAGCGCACGCAATGAAAAATAAGAACCATAAAATTATGAGCTGATCTTAGATACATCATTTTGACGAAATACAGTCCAGCCCGCTTATTAGAATATCGCTTAAAGGAATATCCCGCTTAATGTAATACGTTTTCAATGTACCAAACCATTAAAATGCATTATTTTCATCCCGGATAATGGAATATCCCGCTTATTAGAATATTTTTTCGTGGCAAAATGGCTATTCCATTAAGCGGGTTCGTCTGTACATTCTATCTGTTAGATATCATTGGTTTATTTGGCACCATAAGTTTTATATTCCTTCAAATAATTTTCATGTTCCTAAATATTCCCTGGTAAGAAATTAAAAAAAAAATTAAACGTTGAATTCTTTCAATCTTTCAATTTTTGAATCCTTTCTTGTGGCGATTATTCGTAAAAAATTGTAAAAAATTTTTAAAAAGACAAATTTTAGCAAAAAAAAGGGGGAACAAAAAGGCAAAGTAACAAATAAACTCAAAGACAATTCCTAGTTCTATTCTATATTCAAATGAGTTTTTTTAATTAATGCAAACCACTTTTCGAATTTTTTCGGTCAATCCTCAAACGGTGTATGCTCTTTATTCATTTATTCTTTAAAAAGTAGCGAAGTAGCGACTACAATTCAAAAGTAGTTTGTAGTCGCTACATTTAAAAAAAGTAGGTGTAGTTAACTACATTTATAACAAAGTAGTTGTAGTTCGCTACAAAAGAAATGTAGTTTTTCCAACCACTGACTGAGACGCCATTTTACCCTTTATCCCCAATAATCATAGTAGATCATAAAAAGTGCAGGCGTGTCATGCAGGACAAAAAAAGAAAAAGGAAAAAAAAAAAAAAACTGCCGGAAAGCTTTAAGAATTCAGCTGCCAAGTTTTGCCAGCATCACCCCGTAGCACTTGAACTTTTTTTTTTTTGAATCGACCTTTCAAAATGGGCACGTTTGGTTCGGACACCCCGTGATACTCCCCTCACCACCCCCTCGTTATCCAAACATGAAGCATTAAAGTCTGCGGAAGTGTTGAAAGAAATCACCAGTGATCTCGAGATTTCATTTCAGCAATGGTAAAGCTTCGAAATCGAAAACTTCGCGCGGGTCAGCGAGTCTTACCTACGGTCCGTCCTTGAACACCGCACCTAGCACTCGCGAACTGTTCCACTTTCAAAAGGGTAGATGGGTTGGGGGTGACAAAATTTCCGAAGTTCCCAATTTAAAACTTTCATTTGCCATCCTTTTGGGTCATTCCATAGTGACTAACGTAACATTCAGAGCTGACCCAGGTAGCACAAAAAACGTTTAAACGTTTTATAAACGTTTTTAATCGGTTGTAACAACGTTAATCACCATTTTACAACCTTTAAAAAACGAAGTGTGCTACTTGGGGATTTTGTAACTGTTTTTACTTGTAACTTAAAGGATAAAAAATATTTTTTAGTTATGCTGGTGGATTTGCAATGTACAGGGTATCTATGTATCATTTCTGCTACGAATTTAAAACAAAATGACTAGATATTTTTTCAACCAAAATAGCAGCGTGACTAACGTAACGTTTTTGCAACCCTAAAAATGAATGCTCATGTTGTGAGGCACAAATTTCTCAAAGTTAAACAAGTGTTAAAAATTGAATGATATATTTGAAAAATGTGTAAAGTTGGCTTTGAAAAACAAAAAACACATTTATTAAATCTTAGTTTTTTTTTTGTCTTAAGTGTCACTTTTACTCAAGATGGAGTGTGACTAACGTAACTGGACTAACGTAACCATCGAATAACAAGCAGTAGACACACCATAAACTATTTATTATGGCTAATCTCAGTGATAATTACAATACTTTTTCAATTTTTTTAAACTTCTTATGTTGTATGATATTTATTTATTTATTTATTTTTTTCATACTTTTTCACTTCGGTATTTTTTTTTTCTTCGACAGAGGTTGACATTTTCATGGAATGACCTGACCCTTTTGACACATTCAACTGAACTATGTATTTGAAATGAGCGTCGTTCCACGTTGTTTGATACGGCTCCTAAACGATTCTTATTATTCTTCCCCTCATTGTTATCTTATCTAACACCCCTGTTTTGGTAAGATCAGAGAAGTTGTAAAACAATAGTCGAAAACTTTGTACGTACTATGAAATGAGTCAAAATAGACAACGTTCAAAAAGTACAAATAAATAAGAATAAAAGAGTTTAAAACGCAGCAAACAGCTGTTTCGGGGCCATAAACTGCAAGCCCCATCATCAGTGCATAAAAATAAAAAGACAGGTTCACATGCCAAAGACTGACAAGTGAACAGGTGAAGACAACATGAACCAGAATAAATAAACCACAAAGAAGTGGGGACCGGAAGCTAATACGTCAGAGGAACTACTGTCTTTTTATTTTTATTCTTATACACTGATGATGGGGCTTGCAGTTTATAGCCCCGAAACAGCTGTTTACTGAGTTTTAAACTCTTTTATTCGTATTTATTTGTACTTTTTGAACGTTGTCTATTTTTACTCAAGATCAGAGAAGACCTGACGCATGCGTTAATAGGCGGAAGGTTTTACCCAAGGAGATTAAAGGGGAGGAGCTAAATCTCTGCTATCTAAAAGTGGCAACGCATTCTCACCGCTGCCAGAGGACGCTACTCGACAATCCCTCCCTATTTCCTAAACCTAAAGGAATCAATGTAAATGATACTGAATCTGTCATCTTTTCAAATGCTGCTATGGGAAAGAAAGCATTTTTTTTCAACTTGATTTTGGTGTAAATCTTCCATTGACATTATGAATTAAATATGATTTTCATCCCACAAAAATAAGTGCCGTATTCTTGGAGAAATAGGTTTAATCAAATACACTTACCAACTTGCCAAATCTGACAGAATGTCATTTTTTAAAGACTACTGTTGGCAAGAATATTTTTCTTTCAATTGGAATTTGGTGTAAACCATCGATTAACATTATGAACGAAATATATTTAAACTAATAATTATTTCGTCTACTAAATATATTTAAATAATAAAAAAATTAAGTACTGACATAATGAATTTTTTGCCACATGCTTAATTTATCAACAATTTAGAGAACTGATTCTTAGCAAAAATAACATTGTACAATGCAAAGAAAATGTCGCATACAGTCGCGTATATGTCAGATTTGGCAAGTTGGTAAGTGCATTCGATTAAACCTATTTCTCAAAGAATACGGCCCCTATTTTCGTGGGATGAAAATCATATTTAATTCATAATGCCAATGGAAGATTTACACCAAAATCAAGTTGAATAAAAAAAATTTTCTTTCCCATAGCAGCATTTAAAAAGATGACAGATTCAGTATCATTTACGTTGATTCCTTTAGGAAATAGGGAGGGATTGTAGAGTAGCGTCCTCTGGCGGCAGTGAGAATTCGTTGTCACTTTTAGATAGCAGAGATTTAGCTCCTCCCCTTTAATCTCCTTGGGTAAAACTTTCCGCGTATTAACGCATGCGTCAAGTCTTCTCTGATCTTGAGTAAAAATAAACAACGTTCAAAAAGTACAAATAAATACGAATAAGAGAGTTTAAAACTCAGCAAACAGCTGTTTCGGGGCTATAAACTGCAAGCCCCATCATCAGTGCATAAAAATAAAAATAAAAAGACAGTAGCTCCTGTGACGTATTAGCTTCCGGTTCCCACTTCTTTGTGGTTTATTTAGGCAGGGATTCAAGTGAAACAGCACTGCGATCGCTTCGAATGCAATCGCTACTGGAAATGAATTACATTATCATCAGCTTAACGTGGCACTGACGTCACTACGAGCGGAGCCAATAAGAGCTCACAAGCAGTCGGCCATTTCCTCTTATTCGCCAAGTAGGCTGTGACGTTTTATCTAGCTCGTTTTTCATAGGCAAACGTCACGATGAACGTTCTAATGTAATTCATTTCCAGTACCAAGAAACGTTCTAATGTAATTCATTTCCGGTAGCGATTGCAGTTTGCGATAGCCTGTTTCACTTGAATCCCTGCCTTATTCTGGTTCAACTTGGCTTCACCTGTTCACTTGTCAGTCTTTGGCATGTGAACTTGTCTTTTTATTTTTATGCACTGATGATGGGGCTTGCAGTTTATGGCTCCGAAACAGCTGTTTGCTGAGTTTTAAACTCTTTTATTCGTATTTATTTGTACAGTGAACTCCCACTTATACGCCGCCTCATTTATGCGCCTTTTTCACTTATACGGCGATTTTAAATGGTCCCAGCACATTTCATAGCAAAATAATGATAGCATCATTCGTCCTCTCTGTGTCGTAAATCTGTCCTGTGTTTGTCAGGAGGCGAAGCGCATAGTACGCAGTCCTCATGTATGTTGAAGCTGATGACTTCTGAAAATAAATAAATAAATAAATAAAGCGCGCGCCACTTGCCAAACTACTTGCCAAATTGCTTGTTATGCAAGATGTATGAGACTATACTTGACAGCAACTTAACTTGCTACTGAACGTCACTACGGGAGGAGCCAATAAGAGCTCGCAAGCAGTCAGCGATCTCCTCTAATTCGCCAAGTAGGCTGTGACGTTTTATCTAGCTCGTTTTTCATAGGCTAACGTCACGCTGACGTCACGATGTTTTTGTCAAGAAACGTTACAGAGTAGTATAAACATTTTAGTGTGCCAGTGTAAATAAAGTGCTATAAGTTTACAACCCTTTCATGTATTACTTGAACAAATGAAACCTATACAGCTAAGTAACATAGTTATTTATCGAACCTGAATAATGTATGTTATCTATTTAAGGTACTCAAGTGTTGGGGGAAGTTTTTTTCTTCTGATTTTGCGCGGCAAAATTAGTTAAAATTAAAATTTTGTCTTTGGATTTGAATTCTCCAATAGTGGATTTGTGTTCTGCCAACGCCTCCTAAATACTAAATGCCTGAAACTTCCCGGTTTTTAGCACAGAGCAAGATTTCATTCTAGGTTCACGATACACTGCCATCTACCAGAGTTCTTCGAGAAAGAGAAATTAATGATTGGTTCATTTCTAAATTTAAATTTAAAAATCAACCAATCAAAAAATTTAACTCGAATATTGTTTGGATCCATCGCCAATAGCTGAAAAATTCCCTTCGTTCACGATACACTGCCATCTACCGGAGTTCTTCAAAAAATGAACGATTGGTTCATTTCTGATTTTAAATTTAAAAATTAACCAATCGAAAAATAACAACGACATCATCGGATTGCCGCAAGGTGGCGTTTAATGTTGAACCCATCTCTACGGTAGCGAAGCAAATGTTATAGGCATTTAGTATTTAGGAGGCGTTGGTTCTGCACTGCCTACTAGAGAATAGCTCGTGTCTTCTGCTATGGAGACGCCATTTTATCTTTTGTACCCTCATAAAAAAGAGCAGGCGTGTCAGAAGGCACCAAAAAAAAAAAAAAAGCCGGTAAACATAAGGAATTCAGCTGCCAAATTTTGCCAATCTCACTCTCCTATAGGGCTAAAACTTTTTTTTTTAGTCTACTGTTAAAGTTGGGTACGTTTAATCCAGACGCCCTGTTCGTGAAGTTTGAGGGGGTAGTTATGGCCTCAAAATAAGTCAATCCATACTTCAAACTTGAATAGATTTTTCTTTCTCTTAAAATATTATTAATTGTATCATTAATAATTTGTACTGTTCTTATTAGTTTTTAATTTGTATCCTTTGAATGGTAATTAGGCATTTAAAGAAGCTGTAAAATCATGAAAATTAATTACGATTGTTTCATGGCCTATATGTTCCCTTTTTTTAAAGGAAATACACTGAGTTGTGATCTTTCACGTAAATCACTCAAAAAAGGGAAAAAAAATCACTCAATTTTATGCTCGGGACTTATGTGGATCAGAGCCTGATTACCGCAGGGGCACACAGGGCACAGGCCCCTCCTCTTAGAGTTCAGGGGGCCCAAAACCCCCTTACTTTATCCAACGCATCCTAAATGCTAAATGCCAACTGTATATTTTACTATTAATAGTAAATGCGTTCTATGTATACATCGACGTATATTTTTGTAATATAATAATTTGCTAGTATTATTATAATTTTTTTTTTTAAGTTTGATCTTTGCACAAAACTTTTATTTCATTTTGGTATTGTAAGAATTTTTTTACTCGTAACACATAACTGATATGAGAAGGCGGGGGCGGGGGCCCTGAAATCGAAATGTGTCCCATGTCCAACGCCAAAATGATCAGGCTCTGCTGTGGATCCGAGCCTTATTTTCCATATGTTAATCTTCCTTTTCTTCTCTTTCATAGGACATTTTTAAAAGTTTACAATAATGATGAAACATTTACAACACCTGACCCAACCGGAGAAGACAAAATTGAAGAAAGAACTGCAGGATACGGACTAGAATCTGTTGAGGAAAGTGAAAATAAGACAGAAAAAATAGATAACGTCGAAAATTATGAAGAATCATTGCCAAAATTACAACCTGTGTCCCACGAGACTACTGAACCACAACAAACTAGCACCCATACTGCAGAAACTAATTCTGATTTACTGTCTGAGGAAAACATAACTGATGTTCAAGCACAGAAAATCAAAGCTAATGTTGCCAGAGCATGTACTATCATAAATAAAAACACCAAATTCACATACCCACTTGTTGCTGAACCTCAAGATAGCTTCGAAAATGAAGAAACTAATAAAAACTCTCCTTTAAAATTGAATCGCAAAATAATGCCAATAACGAAAAAACTGGATATATTACCTCACTTGAAACTTCACCGCAAAATGATGATGAAAATGAAGAGGACCAATCTGAAACATAAACTGATGTCGAAAATAAGTGACGCCAAAATTGCAGAAAACAAATCTGATATTTTTCTCGAAACAAGAAACCAAGACTATGAACTCTCGTGTCTCACTGATACGCAAACGACCGTAAGAAATGCTGGAAAACAAAAGGAAAAAATTAAGCCCAGCAATGCAAAATCATTAAAGAAAAAAATCAAACAAGCAAAAAAACTCCAGAAGAAGGACAAGGAGCGAAGAGTATTGAACTGCCTAAAGAACTTTTTTTGCTGTTGCTGCAAATGTTTCAAAGACCAAACAAAAGCCAATGAATATGCAACAGAACTTGAAAATATGGACATGAACAGTTCAGGAAACCTTATAAAAAGATCGCATTCAATTTGACTGCCCAGTTCAACCAGTCTTCCATACATTGAGTCATTCATTGTTCAAGCCTTTCATAGTTCAAGAGTCGCTCATAGCTGAACAGTCGCCATACATTCCACAAATTAAAAAAAAAACATCCCAATATTAAAGGGGGCTGCCGGAGGGGGAGGGGGCAGCCCCCTGGGGAGCGTTCCTCATACCATAGAGAGATAGACAAGAAAAGTGGGTTAGGTCCAAAGGGACGAAAGCTCAGTTAAATAAAAAATTTATCTAGCGGAAGGCGCTCTGTCAATATAGAGCGGTATTCTTTAGTATCTTTATTGGAAAGGAGCATTTGCAAGTCATTTAAAATCTACGTTAACTAAGTTCACAGGTTACAGATTTCAGAAAAAAGATGTTCCTTTAAAATAGTATGTCTTATCTATTGCTAGTGCAATGAATTGGCATATACAACGATGATAAAATGTCCAGAAAACACTCCTTATAGTTTTGCCTCGTTTTTTACGAAAAAAGCTTCAATTACTCTTGTCTATCTCGTTTTGGTCTGAGGATTTTGCAGAAGTCCACCTCCACGTGGTGCTCCCTGGGCAACGCTGTAGATGTCTGTGTATATATATATATACACACACACAGCGGCTAAGCGGCTTCTGTTTTTTTTTTTTTATATTTTTGGACATATTTTCAGTCATAATTATTTTTTCTTATCTTTTCTTGACTATAACTAATGTAAAGAAAGCTCTTAAATATAGCACGGATTCGACTATTTTTTACTTCCTTTTACGTAGTAAAGGAAGTATTGTGATCACGAAAAAAATTTCACTCAAATTTCGGTCTAAATTTTGATTTTGCTCACCCCTGAATGAATGTCGCGTAGTTTTTTCGACCTGTCAGCACGTGCATATGTACCTAACAACATACAAACACCCGAAAAATCAATTTCGACCACCCCCGAGTAAATTACGACGAGTTTTCTCGTGACGTCAGTATGTACGCATGTGCGGATGTATGTGCGGATGTATGTGCGTATGTGGCTCGCATAACTCAAAAACTATATGCCGTAGAAACTTCTAGCTTGGTATGTAGGCTCTGAGGGGGTCTAGTTGTGCACCTCCCCTTGTGATTGCATTCGAATGTTCCCAAAGGGGTCTTTTACCCCTTTTTGGGGTAAATCAATGTTAATTTCAATACAGACTCAAGTGATATGAATTGGCGCCACCACTTGGCGACATGTCGCCAAGCTTTTGGTCGCCAAGTGTTTGACGCCAAGTTGGCGACATATCGCCAAGTTGGCGACAAATTTGGCGAAAAGATTATTTTTTGAATGTGGGTTCAATTTGGCGCTATTGGCGATATTTTGCGAAAAATTCACTAAATGATATTAAAATCAGCAATATTTAGAAAAATAACCATTGTAAAATATTTTTTGCATTGTTTCATGGTAGATTAGGGGAGTAAATATTTGAATTGTTACCTTACTCACTCCAAGCACTTTTTTTAACACTTAAGGCAACTACTAAGAAGTTTACACGTAAAAGGAAGTAGTGTGGGGTCCATACCAGATTTTTGAAATCAAAGAATAAAGCTGCAATTATAATTGGCAAAATTATTTTCCAGTTCGTGTGCTTTGTTATTTATCCACTTATTAACTCTCGTTCAATATGACAGATAGTACAAGGCAGTACAAGAAAACATACCGTAAAATCACTTATTTTTGGGAGACTTTAAATTTTTTTTAATTTTTTGATTTTCGCTAGCCCGTCATTTCTTTTCTTAAGTCATTGGAGAGGCAATGTTTCACTCCCCACCCCCCTTAAATGCAAAATATTTAATTTATTAGCTTACAAACCGACTAAACAGACTACATCACCCCCCCCCCCTCCCCCGAAAATCCACCACATCGCACTCCAAAATTTGTTTCTGGCAAAACTCTCGACCGACCTTGTTACACACTGAAACATAAAAATACAGTAATTTCAGTTAAAAGCGCAACTTTCATTTATTCATTTAGTTTGATAGAAGGGAGGGGCAAAGGGCTCATATTCAATCTATGTTCTAGAAGAAAAGGAAGAAAAACACCTAATTCCATGTGCAATGTACATTTTCATTAGACTTCTGAAAGAGGAGGGGGGGGGGGAGAAAATCCCCCTGAGCCCCCAAATCATTGGCTAAGTTATAAGTTGTATTGCGAGATTTACCATTTCAGTTGCCCGAAGACTAACTGCTAAGCTCGTTTTCAGTCCCCCAACCAGCCCCTAATGGCAAAAAGTTTCCTTTGTCGCCCATATTTTACTATAAATCGTAAGTACTTTATGTAATTTAAGAACTTATATTTTGATAACGGGCAGCTGAGAGGAAAATGATTTTCGTGTCAAAAATGTGTCTCAAGTTTCAAGGGCTTCCTGCATGAACTTTTATCATAATGACACTAATCGTATGGTCCCCCCCCCCCCCCACCGAACATCGTCTCTGTAAATGTAGCTTTAGTGCAAGGGTACGCTTGTTGCAGTGCGGCGAAGATCATCGCGGTGCGAATCTGGAGACCAAATAGAGGGGTGCGCTTGTAGCGACAGATTCCGAATGTTATTTTCGATCTATTTTAGCATAACACCTCGGTAATTCGACATGATTTACCGAAGATTACCGATAGAGGCTAATCTCGTCCGCTGTCTGATCAAATTGCGCTTGTAGCGACTTCGGCTGCAGATTCCGAATCTTCTTCCGTGGGAGTAGTTGAAGGGCTTTGGAGATGAAGGGGTTAAGTGACAAAACAGAAATTGCGAGTCATTAAAGCTCAAAGTTTAATTGCTGCAGCTTTTTTGTTTTCTGGTTTTGTCATTAGTGTGCGTATGAAATTGGTCTATTGACATCTACTGTTAGGTGTACCAAGTTTTATTTGCTTACCTGTATCCATTGCTTACCATTATACAGAGTGTTCATTTTTGTAAATGTAACATAGCCACATTGCGGCGGCAATCAAAGAGATGCTTGGGTGTCATTGACTACTATTGCAATTTTAGTATACAGGGTAACTTAAGTAACTCGACACGTGGATGACTCGACCATTTCAGTAAGTCGACCTTTATTTTTGCAATGTTAATTTCAATAGGAGCAAAGTCTCTCAAAATTGACACACATTTTAAACAGCCTCTAGACGTCGACATCCACTTGCTGTTTTCAGTCCACTTTTTGCTACCGATATTCTTTCACTTTGATCCTTTCTATAAATGTTGTACTGCGGTTTCTTTTTTTTTTTCAGGCAGTCAATCAATTATTTTCTGAAATATCTCATCTCTTTTCAAAAAATAAGATTTATTCCCCCGTGAGATATTCAAATAATACTGCAGTAGTACCTCCTATAAGGGACACTTCTATTTAAGAGACTTTTTTTTTTATCCCAGTCTCTTTGAATAGGAATATCCATGTATGTACTTCTAAAAGAGTTACACTTTGTTTAACCCTTCACTGCACGACTTTTTATATTTTCATGAAACAAATCATGTTACCTTTAAATAGCCCTGAGTTCAGGAAAAATGAAGAAAAAAATTAATCTTAAAAATTTGCACCAAAAATGATGTTTTAACTGTTTGTTCTACGTATGCCTTAAAGCACATAGTATGTGCTTATACTGATACGTGTAATATTCTACAATGTGTTTTGTGCCATAAGTGGAACAAACAAATTTTCGCCACTAAGTACAGCATATATATTTAACCATATTTAGAACAGAGGAAATAATGACTAAGCACACTTTTTACTGTAATGCAGACACTCTATTTTTCAAAAGCAAGAACTGTAATACCTGGACTAGTGCAACAAACTAGAGCATAAAAATTACTCTAAACTGTTATAGCAATGTTCCACAAGGGGCACAAAGCTCAGTTTAACTGTATTTAAATATCAGAGGAATATATGAGGTTTTTTTTTTTGGTTTGTGCCAGATCAGGCACACCATGCAGTGAAGGGTTAAGAAGCAGTCACAGGGGAAACTAATTTTTAAAAATGTGTAAATAAATAAGAATATTTAATTTATAGGAATTCAAGGCTCACTTTTTGTCTTAAAACTGACGGGTAAAAATTTGAAATTAACCTGTACACATAGAACAAGTACATGTACATACTCTGAAATTCTTGCAGCAACTTTACATGCATGCGCTTCTTTCTGCTCAAGTTGTTTATGCAGCACTAACGCCGACCAATAGTTCACCACCCATGACCAGCTTTCCGCACAAAATTTGAAACATAGACACTAACTGTAATCAACATTGTACTACATTGCAAATTACATGACATCAAACAAATCCACGTAACGAATTATTTCAAAATGACGTCTGTAGTGAGTCAAAACTTTGGCGTTGTCAAATTTTTGAATAAATTGTTAAATTTTAAAATAATGAATCTTTCAATTTTAATTAATCTAAATTTTATGTAGCATATATATGAAACGTTTTCAGTATTTACTCTAAAATGTTAATAGTTTCCGCTTATGTACATTAGGGTGGGGCGATAAATAAAAAGTTTTTCTGATCAACTTCTAATAGTTGCCAAAAGTTGTCTTTGGTGATAGTTAGCTTTTGTGCAAAGTTTGAGAAAAATCGGTTAATATCTTCAGGGGGCGCTGCGATCGCAAAGTTTTATCATAGCTTTTATCGGGATTTTATGGTTAATATATGAAAAACAATGCCGTTAACTAATCTCATTGCATTTTTTTTCTCATAAGATATATTCATGCATTCAAAGCATATGAAATAACTCACAAAAATTATTTTATATGATATATTTATATTTCAAGCATTTAAAAGGAAACAAAAACGTGAAAAAAAGTGATTTTTTACTTCCTTTTACGTAGTAAAGGAAGTATTGTGATCACGAAAAAAATTTCACTCAACTTTCGGTCTAAATTTTGACTTTGCTCACCCCTGAGTGAATGTCGCGTAGTTTTTTCGACCTGTCAGCACGTGCCTATGTACCTAACAACATACAAACAGCCGAAAAATCAATTTCGACCACCCCCGAGTAAATTACGACGAGTTTTCTCGTGACGTCTGTATGTACGTATGTGCGGATGTATGTGCGGATGTGGCTCGCATAACTCAAAAACTATATGCCGTAGAAACTTCTAGCTTGGTATGTAGGCTCTGAGGGGGGGTCTAGCTGTGCACCTCCCCTTGTGATTGCATTCGAATGTTCCTAAAGGGGTCTTTTACCCCTTTTTTGGGGTAAATCAATGTTAATTTCAATACAGACTCAAGTGATATGAATTGGCGCCACCACTTGGCGACATGTCGCCAAGCTTTTGGTCGCCAAGTGTTTGACGCCAACTTGGAGACATATCTCCACGTTGGCGACAAATTTGGCGAAAAAATTATTTTTTGAATTTGGGTTCAATTTGGCGCTATTGGCGATATTTTGCGAAAAATTCACTGAATGATATTAAAATCAGCAATATTTAGAAAAATAACCATTGTAAAATATTTTTTGCATTGTTTCGTGGTAGATTAGGGGAGTAAATATTTGAATTGTTACCTTGCTCACTCCAAGCACTTTTTTTGACACTTAAGGCAACTACTAAGAAATTTACATGTAAAAGGAAGTAGTGTGGGGCCCATACCAGATTTTTTTTAAATATAAATATATCATATAAAATAATGTTTGTGAGTCATTTCATATGCTTTTAATGCATGAAAACATCTTTTGAGTAAAAAAGAGCAAAGAGACTAGCTAAAGGCATTCTTTTTGATATTTTAACCATAAAATCCATAACAAAGCTATGGTAAAACTTTGAGATCGCAGCGCCCCCTGAAGATATTAACCGATTTTTCTCAAATTTTGCACAAAAGCTAACTATCACCAAAGACAACTTTTGGCAACTATTAGAAGTTGATCTGAAAAACTTTTTATTTTTCGCCCCGCCCTAATGTACATGTACTATAAAATTGTACTGAGTTAATGCATCAACTCAAATACTTCCGAAGAATTAGATACACCGCTATTTAAGGGACAAAATGTTTGGTCCCGTTAATGTCCCTTATCGAAAGGCTCTACTGTATTATTTTTTTTCAGGTACTTTTCCAAAAGAAAAAAAACACAAATCATTGACTAGAATTGATTTTTATTCACAACTGTTGTCGCTGGATCAATCTTTTTAACTCAAAACTTTAAAATGATGAAACGTCCTTTCTCTTGATAGATGTCATTTTTTACATGGCAGCTGCTTCCATTGCATTTTATTTGTTTTTCAGTGGGCGCATTACGCTAATGTTTGCTATAAGTAAGTATTCTTGGGTTGTAGTTATTACAGTATTTATTTTTTTATAGAAGATTTGAGATTATTTTTGGCACAATAATTATCAACAGTTTACCCTTAAGAAAAAGTACCGTGAGACACTTATAAGTGCAAGGAAAAGACTTTTATATTGCATCATTGGTACTTTATATATCTAAACACATATATTAATTGCATATTATTTTTATATTGAGTATCATTTAAGAGCAAGAATCTGCGAAATCGTCACGCCAAGGCCATATCCAGAAAAAAATTTCGGGAAGTGCCCATTTTCGCACATTGCCTAAACACACATACATTTTTGTGTGTGTTATGAGTCTAATTTCTAGCTGACACCCCCCCCCCGCTCCCCAACGATGTTTGATGTGTGTGTGTGTGTTGTTTTTTTTTTTTTTTTTTTGATTTTTCTTTTTTTTTCATTTCTTTATTCTTATTATTTTCTTGAACTGACCTTTATTGGAGGTAGGGGTGTCAAGAGAGATATGCAATGAGAACTTTGTTAAGTGGAGTAGAATATTCGTAATTTTAGGGGTTCCGGGGGTTTCTCCCCCGGGGAAATTTTTGAAAAAAAGTTTTGAAATTCTGCATTTTGAGGCCTTATATGGGACAATTGGGACTTCAAAAACATGTTGGAAAAGTAGGCAAACAACAATCTCATAAATTTTCTGCATTCTTTTGCAAATTAAGATTAATCAAAGCATAAAAAAAAATTTAGTTTAACAAACGATTAACATTAAGCGACAGAGAGGAAGGACAAGGGAGGAGAAAAGAATAACACATTATCACTTGCTTACATCGGTTTTCACTATGGTTACACAGTAATTTTTGATCAGTTCCCCAACTCACCGAAAGGCACAGCACTTAGTAATATAAAATAACCAATAGTATAAAACACATAAAATTCTTTAAAATAAGTAGTGTAGATATTTAAAAAATAATTAACGAGAGAGTAACATTCTGGCCATTTAGTTAATTCATAGTTGAATTATTTGATAAGAAATAGGATTGAAGCACTTTTAAAGGAGTTTCAAAAAGGTATTTATTGGTTTTCAAAGACTCTAGAACAGTTAAAATTCTTTAAAGCATTTCATTTGCACTTTCCAGTCTCTGACGTTTTAATAGTTCATTGGACAGTCTAACGAAATTGTTAAAACTTTGAAAGACACATCTTTTTAAGATTAAAATAGATATTAAAAAATAATTATAATGACAATTTCTTTTTCAATCACTAGTACTGCAGAAAACGAAAAAGAATATAGGTAGGGTAATATTTTTTCTCGTGCTTAACACATTAATAAAGGAATCAATATAAAGTAACTTCTAAAATACGGAATTAAGTATTTAATGAATAGTCAGAAATGAAACATGTGAGTCACAAAAAATTATTTTTGAAATTATGCTACAAAAAATGTTGGAATATGATTTTTGCATTACGCAGAATATTTTTTCAATCAAGGAGCTGAGTTTCGCGCAACTTGATGCCCACCTCTTCTTCATTTGTGTTCGAAACTTTAAAATTCAAGGTTTACAGCTACATTTAACAAAGTTTTCAAGGTTTTGTAAATGGAATTTTTTTTAAGTTACTTTTGTTTAAGATTGGTGAGCGTCCAACAAAGCAGAGGGTCTGTGAACGTATTCGTTTTTGTGGTCTTGTTGATTGAAGACATGTTTAGCTAGTAAAAATCCCTCGAGGCTTACAAATGCTTATAAATGGGGACCAACAAAGTACCCTCTTAATTGAATCAGGGCGGTGAGAAGCAATCTCAGCCTAGTCGGAAACTAGAGGCCCGGCGAGAAGGGGGTAAAAATCTGAGTGATGTAAGATTTATAAGTTTTATGGGGGAGGGGGGGCCGCCGATCAAACTGACAAGTAGCTTGCCTTGAGCCTGAATTGATTTGGGAAAGAGAGCTGGAAGTGCTAATGAGAGTCTTGTTTTCAAGTATGTTTTGCAGCTAACGAGAATTTGAATTGTCATTTTTTTTTTTTTTTTGAACTTCTTCAAATTTTCACTCGTTTAATAGTTAAAAGGAAAAAAAACTTTTTTTTCCCATTGAAATTAAAAAAAAAAAGATTTTTTTCTCTGTTTTACATTAAAAACATTTCGGGTTTCGGGGGGGGGCGGGCCCGTCGCCCCCCCTCCCCCTCTGGATACGGCCTTGCGTCACGCCTAGCATTATGAGGTGATTCAAGACCTATCAGATTTTCTCCCAAAAATTAACAAATGTTTATTATGTTATTGAAAGACCAAATCCAGAATGTTTTGCTCTAAAGTTGAGTTGTTTAGTTTTTATGGACCCCTAAAGGTGAAGGTGCGGCATCAAAAATTAAGCGAATTTTCAAGACATGGAAGTTGCTGTGAGCCAAAACTCTTACTGGAAACTGTTTAACTCCAATTTTCTTTTTGTATATGGAATACAGAAGGTTGAAACTTTACAAAACGAATGTTAAATTTGTGGTAAGTTGTTGTCGTAAGGTCAGTGAAGGCCCTCAAAACAAGGCATTTTTGACGTTTATTAACGTTTTTGAGGTCCAAAAACAGCTTATACATTTCAATTGGCACGGCAAAAGTAGTGTCGTTTGAAAGACCAGTGTAAGCACTTTAAAATAATGTATAAATAACCAAGGAAAGTTCAACGTGCTTTTAGTTGCGTAAGGCCGAAATATGAAAAATGTCATATTTTACCGATATTCAAACGGTCATAACTTCCTCTGCCAACAACATATTGAAATATTTTTTTTTGCCAATGTCATACTCTATTCTTTGTCTTAACAGAACAGTTGAGTCCTTTGAGGCGAAATGTGAAATTTTTTTTTACAAAAAATGCACAGGAAAAAATACATTTTTTGTAAAAAAATTTTTCACATTTCGCCTCAAAGGACTCAACTGTTCTGTTAAGACAAAGAATAGAGTATGACATTGGCAAAAAAAATATTTCAATATGTTGTTGGCAGAGGAAGTTATGACCGTTTGAATATCGGTAAAATATGACATTTTTCATATTTCGGCCTTACGCAACTAAAAGCACGTTGAACTTTCCTCGGTTATTTATACATTATTTTAAAGTGCTTACACTGGTCTTTCAAACGACACTACTTTTGCCGTGCCAACTGAAATGTACAAGCTGTTTTTGGACCTCAAAAACGCTAAAAAACGTCAAAAATGCCTTGTTTTGAGGGCCTTCACTGACCTTACGGCAACAACTTACCACAAATTTAACATTCATTTTGTAAAGTTTCAACCTTCTATATTCCATATACAAAAAGAAAATTGGAGTTAAACAGTTCCTGGTAAGAGTTTTGGCTCACAGCAACTTTCATGTCTTGAAAATCCGCTTAATTTTTGATGCCGCACCTTCACCTTTAGGGATCCATAAAAACTAAACAACTCAACTTTAGAGCAAAACATTCTGGATTTGGTCTTTCAATAAGATAATAAACATTTGGTAATTTTTCGGAAAAAATCTGAGATGTCATGAATCACCTCATAATGCTAGGCGTGACAGTTTCTCAGATTCTTGCTCTTAAAAACACTTAGACACAAAAACAATAAAATTAACAGTAAAGTTTAACAAACAAAATCAAGTCTGCAATAGGAAATAACACTGCAACTTAAAGCGAATATTTTTTCTAAATTGACCAATAATGTAAGAATAAGTATATTTTGTTTAGTTAAAAATTTTAGATAGAATTTTTTGTTTATCTGTTTAAATGTATTCTCATCATAAAAATTTCTGAAAATACTGTAAGCAAAATATATCATTCCTGTCCTTGCTATATTGTTTTTTCAGTATGGGAGGCGACCTTTAAGAGGGACAAGCTCCATTAACAAGATATTTTGTCAGGAAAGGAGACCAGAAAAATATCCTCGAGTTCATTGTTCCCTAGGGTAAGTTTTCATTCCTGTTCTTTCTTACTAGAGGGCAGCACCAAACTATTTTTAATGGAATTGTTAATGGTTTGTGTTAAGCTAAACCAGTGTTTCTCAACCTTTTTACGTCTAGCCCCCTTTACGAGTGAAATTTCTTCCAACGCCCCCTTTATATTAAAGGTGAGGGGTGTACAAAAAGAGGTTTGAAGTTCAAAATAATTTCCTTCCAGAATTTTACAATGCGGTGAAACAAGATATATTTTTCCTCATTAGTTGTTCTTAGAATAAAAATGACGAATGTAGAAATAAAAAACACAAATCTAGCGTGAAAAATATTTGATTATTAAAAGAATAATAGCAAAATGAAATAAGATATAAATAAACAGGCAAACATTTTTTTAACTCTAAAAATGAAAGAAACAATCAGATGCAATAAAAATAAACAAGCAAAGCATTTTTTTTTTTTCGCATTCAAAGTATGAAAGCAATATTCAGGAATATATGTTAGTGAGA
Organism: Uloborus plumipes; assembly: GCA_038373865.1. Lineage (NCBI taxonomy): Eukaryota > Metazoa > Arthropoda > Arachnida > Araneae > Uloboridae > Uloborus > Uloborus plumipes. The sequence continues at coordinate 20,928 of JAXGGA010014553.1, forward strand.
TATTAGTTCTTGGGTGGTTTAAAGCCAGTTTAAAGCCGGTTTAATATTTTTTTGTTAGATGAAGGCGAAAGTCTCCTTTTGGGACGATTTGAAGTCGATTTCTGTTTTGTAACTAGGTCCGTGACAACACTGAATCCTCATTTGACGAGTTAGGAAGAGGGGAAGACGAAGAAAAAAAAAATGGCGATGGCTCACAGTACAGGCTAATGTCTAATTGCAGCCAAAATCCTCTAAGATAGTTAATATTCTGGAAACCAACTTTTCAAGTTTCAGTGGTTGAAAGTTCCACCAATTTTTACTGATGATGAACATCTGTGCTCTCAATATTTTCAAAAGTTTTCATGACCCATTGAGGAACGTTCAGATACAAAAATATCCTCAAAACGCTCAGAGAAGTCTTTGTGCAAAGAATCAAGATGTTGGCCAAAACGTGAGTATCATTGAATGAGATTTCATTAAAAATGAAGATTGAAAATAAACTAATGAAGTGAGCAAAAGCCAAAGTCAAAAGAGGTCAAACAAAATAGTCAAACTGAGCGGGCACTCTAAGCATTGAAAATACGATTGCCAGGTAAAAATTTAGGAAAATAACCGAACCGAGGAAAAGAGCCAAATTGCACGAATGCCCCGGCCCGTCAAGATATTTTAGATATCTTTAGTAAAGACTTACTTTCTCGTAGGTACTAAGCTAACTTATGAGGACATGATGAAAGAAAATTAAGAAAGTAAAAAACAAAAAGCAAAATCGATGACGTTTTATGTTCTGCCTAAAAGGCTATTTGTGGGAGACACTCGAATACAATTGTGAATCTTTTTTGCAGTATTTTGAATCCCTCATTATGTTTCGGCAGCAAACATTGAAATCTGGTATCCGAAACGGGGAAATGTTCAGTCTGAAAACCAGTTGCGCTTAGCAACAATTAAAATAGGCGCCCGAAACTTGAGAACTTAATTTGACCATTTTCACCTGCAGATGAAGGACGGTATTTTTACGTGTATGATAATTACTAAAACAAAAATAATGCGTTATTTTTTTTTATTACAGTTATTACAAATTACATTGCTGTGGTAAAAATAATGAATCAACAGTTTGGCTAAAAAATAACCAAACAATGTAGTGGTTAATATTTTTGAATTTTATCTTGCTATGTGTGATCAAAATTAGCCGCATTGGGCAATATTAGATAAAACCATGTAACCCTGTTATTTTGTAATAGGTAGCATCAGAGATTTTAATTTAATTTTTTTAAATTAAGAAAAATTTTAATGCACGAATTTGTAAAAAGCAACTTTTGATGCTGATTCTTCCTATTTCAAAATTAAAGAGGTCCGTTTCCGCTTCAAGGTGATCTGAAATCCTTCCGTGGTCAAGCTATAACATTCTCTCTTAAGATTGTGGGACGCCAAAGATCACTAGAATGTTAAATCGCTACAGAAAAGAGAGAGAGAATAGAAAAAAAAATAAGCAAAAAAGCTGAACTATTTTAATAAAAAACCAGTCACCTCCGAAAAAAGATTCCAGAGCACACAAGCTTATTTCATCGCAGGCAGAAATTGTTCAAGTTGGATTTTTGATTTAATGTAAATTTAATTTTGATTTTTAAAATTAAAATTAATTCAATACATTTATTGTCCTCTGACTCCCAAATTTTCATACCGCCCCCCTATCGCCCAAAATATACCCACCGCCCCTCTACTGCCCAAAACATGCTCACCGCCCCTCAGCATCTTCCCACCGCCCACAGGGGGCGGTACCGCCCCCGTTGAGAACCACTGAGCTAAACAATCGTACCATTTTGGGGATAAAGCTGGGTAAGGTGTCTTTTTTTTTTTTCACTTTTTGCGCAGATTGCGAGAATGCCAATCCTGAAATAGAATCGGTAGCGAATGGACAGTAATTGTCGAAATAAGCATCAAAATCATCAATTTTTAGCTTTTCAGTTTTCCTCATTTAGAATGACTTTTACATTAAAAAAATATTCTGAATAGAAATATTTAGGCGATAGTCATTTATGAACATATTTTTTGTTGCTTTTACTGCAATTATTTTAGCTATGTCTCTGCAACTTAAGTCACAGCCTTCTAAATACTGTGTTAATACTGTGTGTGTGTGTGCGTGCTTAATTTGACACTGACGTCACGACTCGCGGAGCCAATAAGAGCTCACAAACAGCTAGCGATCTCCTCTAATTCGCCAAGTAGGCTGTGACGTTTTACTGTTTTCGTTTTTCATTGGCTTTCACTAACGTCACGTCGTGATGGTTAGTGTCAAGAAATCTTGCAGTGTAGTCTAGCCTATTCGCTAGACCAAAAACTAGCATCATTTTAGGATTAAGTGTGAGGCGTCCTTTTTTTTTCAGTTCTTTTGCGTAGATTACGAGCAGGGTTGCCAGATTTAAGAACTGCAAATACGGGACAATCTTCTTGGGCGGGGGGAGGTCTAACAGTCGATTTTTTACAACCTTGACTTTGACATCTAACGTTTCTCATAAATATACAGGGAAAAAAATACAAAATGAGCATATGAATAAAAACTACATTTTTTTTACCATCGCACAGCTATGACTATTAGTAGAAAAAGTTTTAGCACTAAATATTGTGAAAATCCGTATTTCCCTGCAATTAATCCTCTTTTCTTGATACAGGCCCGACACTTTGAATTTTGCCAGGGGAGCAAAGAGTATATATTCAACGTAAATTATACCAAAAAACAGCAAAAACTACGTTCACAGTACATTAATTTCCCAAAACCAAGACGGCAATTGACATTGAATTGTCACAATAATTTCTACTGAAAAATATGATTCAATCGATTTTCTTATCACTCTATAATGTCTCGTTTTGTAAAATGTTGCTTCTAACTAGAATATGGGACTTTAGCCGTCCCGTATCAATGTGTCCCGGGACTCGGGATAGTTTTTCAAAAAACGGGACAGTCCCTTTAAATCCGGGACGTCTGGCAACCCTGATTACGAGTATACTAATCTGAAAATCAAAATCGGTAGTTTTTATGCGGTAATTATCAAAATAATAAACTTTTTAAATTTCTAGTTTTTTTTTTATCAAATGGAGGGACTCGGAAGAAATAAATCCAAATGAAAGTTATTCAGCTATTAACTAGTTTAAAGCTGTGAGTAACTACCTCTAAGCAAGGCCTAAGGCAGGAACATGCAATACACCGCCTTCGATCCATATACTGCAGTTTCGGGCTTACAGTCTGAGTAAAAACTTTAAGGCCAGTAAAAAAATAATGAGAAAACGGGAAAATTAAATTAAAGGGATTTTAATGTTACTGAACAAATAATTATTAATGTTCGTTTGTAATAAATAACGCAACAGACAAGTTTTTCAAAGTACGCAATTACCAAAAAATCAGTACTATATTCAAAGTTAGTATTTCAACCTGAGTATCAACTTCAAGGCCACCAGTATTTTTTAAATACTGAACAAAGATATACTGGAATAAATAGAGCAGTTAATGAGATTGGGGAAACCCTTCAACCTGTAGTTTTTTCGTTAATTTCTTCGAAGTTTTGGTGCACTTTGTGAAGATGGCGAAATGTAAGAAATTAACTGATCGTGAAAGGGGACAGATTGAAGCTTTTTCTTCAACGGGGATAAGTAGCAGTACTATTGCGAAAAAATTGGAAGATCGAAGACTAGTTAAAAATTTATTAAGATTGAAAGATAATTAACGGTAAAAAAAACACCGGGGGAAGACCCACAGCTTTGTCCTCACGTGATGAAAGAAGGGTTTGCAAACTTACGCCAATCGGAAGGTATTCAGCTAGGAAAATTATTCAAGCGACAGGCTTAAATGTTTGTCAAAAAACGGTATATAACACAATTAGAAGGTGTGAAAGGTTTACTTACGCAGCAAAATTGGCTAAGCCTCAGTTACTGAATAGACAGCCGGCCACCTTGTCTAGTGGTCAGCGACGTCTGACCGTGATGCGGTGGCCCCGGGTTCGAGTCCCGGTTGGGGCATGGGCGTTCTTTCTCTCTCTCGTGTCATTGTCCTTTCTGTGTGTGTGAAAGTGAGTTGTGAATGGATGCCTACACTATGAACGGGTCCTTATGGCATGTGTGTTGAGCTTAAATCGGTCTTCCACCTAAATGGTGCTCTTAAAAACGGAAGCCGTATCTTTCCTGCCTTAAATCGAGCAGATTTCATCTACTCGGGCTCGGATACCCGAGTGGTATTAGAAACAACAACAACAACAACTGAATAGACACAAAATAGAGCGTTTGAACTTTGGCCAAAAAGTTATGACCTGGGATAACCAATGGATGCAAATAATTTTTTCTGATGAAAAAAAGTGGAATTTGAATGGAGCAGATGGGTGGAAGTACTATTGGCATGATTTACGAAAAGAAACAAAGATATTCTACAAGCTCCAATTTGGTGGAGGCTCTGTCATGACTTGAGGGGGCTTTTTTCTTACAATGATATTGGCTCAATTGCGTTTGTTTCGGGTAAAATGAATCCTCAAGCGTATCAAAATGTCCTAGGAAGTCATCTTTTACCAAATGCTGAATTTATTGCTGGAGAAAATTGGAAATTTCAGCAAGACAATGCACCTATCCATTCGAGTAACAGTACAAAAAATCTGGTATGGACCCCACACTCCTTCCTTTTACGTGTAAATTTCTTAGTAGTTGCCTGAAGTGTTAAAAAAAGTGCTTGGAGGGAGAAAGGTAACAATTCAAATATTTACTCCCCTAATCTACCACGAAGCAATGCAAAAAATATTTTACAATGGTTATTTTTCTAAATATTGCTGATTTTAATATCATTTAGTGAATTTTTCGCAAAATATCGCCAATAGCGCCAAGTTGGATGCCTACACTATGCAGCGCCAAGTTGAACCCAAATTCAAAAAATAATTTTTTCGCCAAATTTGTCGCCAACTTGGCGATATGTCGCCAAGTTGGCGTCAAACACTTGGCGACCAAAAGCTTGGCGACATGTCGCCAAGTGGTGGCGCCAATTCATATCACTTGAGTCTGTATTGAAATTAACATTGATTTACCCCAAAAAAGGGGTAAAAGACCCCTTTAGGAACATTCGAATGCAATCACAAGGGGAGGTGCACAACTAGACCCCCTCAGAGCCTACATACCAAGCTAGAAGTTTCTACGGCATATAGTTTTTGAGTTATGCGAGCCACATACGCACATACATCCGCACATACGTACATACAGACGTCACGAGAAAACTCGTCGTAATTTACTCGGGGGTGGTCGAAATTGATTTTTCGGGTGTTTGTATGTTGTTAGGTACATATGCACGTGCTGACAGGTCGAAAAAACTACGCGACATTCACTCAGGGGTGAGCAAAGTCAAAATTTAGACCGAAATTTGAGTGAAATTTTTTTCGTGATCACAATACTTCCTTTACTACGTAAAAGGAAGTAAAAATTGGTTCTAAGTCCATAATGTCGAACCTTTGAAATGGCCAGTTAAGTCTCCAGATCTCAACCCAATTGAGAACTTATGGGGAGACTTAGCAAAATAGGAGACATTTTACTTCATTAATAGAGCTTAAATCTGCAATCGAAGATGAATGGTATAAAACAGAGACCCTGAACTCTGTCAAAAACTTGTTTCATCTATGCAAACAAGAATATTTGAAGTTATTAGAAGGAATGGCTCATTCACAAGCTTTTAAATGTTAGTATTTTTTCTTCCTCTGCTTTTTTTCCCTGTTGGCCTTAAAGATTTTACTCAGGCTCAAATAGTGATCTTTAGTTTCTGTAATATTTTCTAATAGTAAAATAATTACAAATGATTGTTCTGTCCTTTTACTTCCTTTTACGTAGTAAAGGAAGTATTGTGATCGCGAAAAAAAAATCAGTCAAATTTGAGTCTAAATTTTGATTTTGCTCACCCCCGAATGAATGTTCATTAGTTTTTTTGACCTGTCAGCACGTGCATATGTACCTACCAACATATAAGCAGCCGAAAAATTCTTTTCAACCACCCCCGAGTTAATTACGACGAGTTTTCTCGTGACGTCTGTATGTGCGGATGTATGTGCGTATGTGGCTCGCATAACTCAAAAACTATATACCGTAGAAACTTCTAGCTTGGTATGTAGGCTCTGAGTATAGTCTAGTTGTGCACCTCCCCTTGTGGTTGCATTTGAATGTTCCCAAGGGGGTGTTTTACCCCTTTTTTGGGGTAAATCAGTGTTAATTTCAAGGCAGACTCAAGTGATATGAATTGGCGCGACCACTTGGCGATATGTCGCCAAGCTTTTTGTCGCCAAGTGTTTGACGCCAACTTGACGACATATCGCCAACTTGGCGACAAATTTGGCGAAAATTTTTTTTTTTTGAATTTGGGTTCAACTTGGCGCTATTGGCGATATTTTGCGAAAAATTCACTGAATGATATTAAAATCAGCAAATATTTAGAAAATTAACCATTGTTAAATATTTTTTGCATTGTTTCGTGGCAGATTAGGGAAGTAAATATTTGAATTGTTACCTTGCTCACTCCAAGCACTTTTTTTGACACTTAAGGCAACTACTAAGAAATTTACACGTAAAAGGAAGTAGTGTGGGGCCCATACCAGATTTTTTTACTTGTATTTAAGGGTAATAATTATCACTCAAATTATGTTTTGGTTCTCAGCTTAATATGTGTCCAATTTCTCAAAAAAATTTACTGGCCTTTAAGTTTTTACTCAGACTGTATTATCCCCTCATCAGCATGGAATACGAAAGTGAACAAGTTGAAGGCAGAAATCCTCTTATAGAGAAAAGAAAGCAGAAAAAAAACTGGTAGCTAATGTGAAATCAGAATACCAGCGAGCGACCGCACATGGGAACGGTATAACTCGTAAAAGCGTAGGGGCGGTTACTCAGTAGGGTAGGGCGAAAAATAAAAAGTTTTTCAGATCAACTTCTAATAGTTGCCAAAAGTTGTCTTTGGTGATAGTTAGCTTTTGTGCAAAATTTGAGAAAAATTGGTTAATATCTTCAGGAGTCGCTGCGATCGCAAAGTTTTATCATAGCTTTTATCGGGATTTTATGGTTAAAATATGAAAAACAATGCCGTTAGCTAATCTCACTGCATTTTTTTACTCATAAGATATATTCATGCATTCAAAGCATATGAAATAACTCACAAAAAATTATTTTATAGGATATATTTATATTTCAAGCATTTAAAAAGAAACAAAAACGTGAAAAAAAGTGATTTTTTTTTTAATATAAATATATCCTATAAAATAATGTTTGTGAGTCATTTTGAATGCTTTTAATGCATGAAAACATCTTTTGAGTAAAAAAAAACGCAAAGAGACTAGCTAAAGGCATTCTTTTTGATACTTTAACCATAAAATCCATAACAAAGCTATGGTAAACCTTTGCGATCGCAGCGCCCCCTGAAGATACTAACCGATTTTTCTCAAATTTTGCACAAAAGCTAACTATCACCAAAGACAACTTTTGGCAGCTATTAGAAGTTTATCTGAAAAACTTTTTATTTTTAGCTCCACCCTATTACTCACTGCTTTTACCCGAGCTTTGCCTTAAAATTTACGAGTTGTACCCTTCCCATGTGCGGTCACTCGCTGGTATTCTAATTTCACCTTAGCTACCAGTTTTTTTTCTGCTCTCTTTGCTGTATAAGAGGATTTTTGCCTCCAACTCGACTACTTTCGTGTTCCATGCTGATGAAGGCATAATAAGCCCGAAACTGCAGTCCATGGATCGAAATGAACGAGTTGGTGGTGTATTGCATATTAACTACTTGTATGAATATGCCGGGCCGTGGTGGCCCGATCGGTAAGGCATCGGACTCGTGTCCGAAAGGACCCGGGTTCGATCCCAGCCGATCAAAGATCCACCGTCTTGATTAATGGTGACTGGGAGGCGTTAAAAATGTCGTGGTCACAAAGTCCTCCAAGTGAAACGATACCTCTGGGGGTGCTAGGTCCTATGGTTTGCTCGACGCTAGGTTCTGGTTCAAAATTAAGAACAGAGCGCTCTTCAGGGCCCTATCCCGGTTAAACCACTAAGCTGGTAGGTACGGGGGACCCTGGAGGGTGAAATGTATGAATATGCCTGATATTTTTATCACAACTGTTTCAATAATAATTCTGCTGAAGACAAAACTTGTTAAAATGTGTCAATATTGAAGAGAAATTAATATATCTGTGAAAAGTATTAATCCAGTTTTATTGTGTCCATTATTTTACTTTTAAAGTAAGCAAGAGTTTTTCAATCCATAAACTATTAATAAAACTAGAAGAAATTTAGCTAAGTGCAAATTTACTTTTAGGAGCTGAAGTTCATTAGTTTTTCCCACGCTAATAGCCTCTAATAATCTGCAAAATTCCGGATAAAAGGTTCTGTACTGTATTTTGCAACGTAGTAGCCTTACACTAGGTCAACTGACCAATGGCTACTGATTGCGGTCACTATTTTGCAACGTAGTAACCTATTTCGTTCCGAGAGATTTTCAGAAGGAACATGAGTAGAAGGTTTGCCTCCGTTTTTTCGGATTCCCGCCAGTATTGATGTTTTTCTTCAATATTTAGGTTATGTGCATTATATTATTTATTATAGTTACTATTCGTTATCATAGATTTTTCAAATCTCGCCAAATTTTGGCGATAATTGCAAATTATAGTAACCCTGCTTTTTGGAGCAGTATTCGGAAAATTGCGGCAACCCCACTTCCTGTCTTCTTGCAGCGGCAACCCCCCCCCCCCTTTTTTTCTCCTGAGCCCTCTAGAGCTCCTATAGAAGACAGGCTGACCTATGCCGCCATTTTGATGCCCATGATCTCAGATGTAAACAAGAGTACGCTGCTATGTTGGCGCATTTATCGCTTTTATTGCGCGTTCTACAATTTCGTTAAAAACAAATTTCCGAGTTGCGTACTTTAAAAGTACGACGAGTGTTTAAATTTGGTTGGCGACAAACATTGGTGAGGCAAACATTTTACCGCCAAGATTTATGGCAAACCTGTCATTTCTTAAGGTATTGTTTTTTTAATTACTACATCAAAAGTTTTAGTGTGCAGACCAGTTTTTTGGAAAATCCGGGAAAAAGAAGACACTTCATAACAGATTTCAACCAAAAAGACAAGGTATCCATAAAAAATCAAGCGTACTTACTATGCAAAGTTGGGAACTTTTCGTCGGAATCCAATTTTCGCGCCGGCAGTTTACAATCCGTTTCTTCCTTCTTTTTTCACATGTTGGGAACCTAAACATTCGGATTTTACTCCTTGAGTGATTGCTACAATTTATTGCAGCACAACCACCCATTTTTCTGCATACAAATCTACAAATCGGCGAGGTTTTTGTTAGCAGACGACACAGCACGTACACTCGATGGGAAACAAAATGGCTGACGAGTCAGCTCCTAGTTATAGTAGCCTTAGAGCCCTCACCTGCTCCCCCCCCCTCTTCTTCCCTGGAACCACTCTCGGTCTCGCTCCCCACCCTCGTGCATGGCCCCTCGTGTATGCGTTTTGATGCTCTGCCTTTTTTTTTCTACGATAACTGTAAATGCAATGAAATATTTATTATTTAAGTGTTTTATTTGCTTATTTATTCATTGTATGATGTTTAATTTGATTTATTTTAAAACTAATTGATTATTTTTGGTAAATTACCATTAAGTAGGAACTGGCATGGAGCATGCCACGAGGAATCATATTCTTTTTCACTTCATTTTTGGATTAAATAATTAATTTTTCGCAATTGAGAATGTTCTCTATTGGGAAATGTATTCTTTTTATTCTATTTATTTCATCTTTTGCCCCGGATGCTATAGGATTTTTTATTTGTTTTGTTGAACCGCGTGGCTGTAGGCTTCTAAGCATTGTTTCAGCATGCCTTGCTTTGAGGAAATAATAAATTTTTCTTAATTGACAATGTTCTCTCACCCGAAATGTATTCTTTTTATGCTGTTTCTTTCATTTTTTTGCTCCGGATGAATTAGGATTTTTGATTTGATTGAACGGTATGATTATGCTTGAAGCTTGAAGCATTGTATCACCATGCCTAGTTTTGTTTCATTTTCTAGACTATATTTATTTTCTATGCTGTGTTATGTTGCGTTGGAGACAACCACGTTAAAAAACGGTGGCGTAAAAAATAACCAAAATATGGTTCACATGCTAGGGTGGGTCCTCTTCCCGTGAATTGGATACGGTTAGCATGATAAACTCTGAATATTTGCTAGCTCAACCGAACCCCTATTAGTCTAATGTTATATTATTTAGGACCTAGTATAATTGGGAATGAATTTCATAAACACATTTGTAAACGTTATTTTTTGATTTTTTTTTTCTTAACGGATGAGAATATCAAAAATTAAAAAATCTGGTATGGACCCCACACTACTTCCTTTTACGTGTAAATTTCTTAGTAGTTGCCTTAAGTGTTAAAAAAAGTGCTTGGAGTGAGCAAGGTAACAATTCAAATATTTACTCCCCTAATTTGCCACGAAACAATGCAAAAAATATTTTTAATGGTTAATTTTCTAAATATTGCTGATTTTAAGATCATTCAGTAAATTTTTCGCAAAATATCGCCAATAGCACCAAGTTGAACCCAAATTCAAAAAATATTTTTTTTGCCAAATTTGTCGCCAACTTGGTGATATGTCGCCAAGTTGGCGTCAAACACTTGGCGACCAAAATCTTGGCGACATATCACCAAGTGGTCGCGCCAATTCATATCACTTGAGTCTGCATTGAAATTAACACTGATTTACCCCAAAAATCTGGTATGTGTTCCACACTACTTCCTTTTACGTGTAAATTTCTTTGTAGATGCCTTAGTGTTCAAATAGTGCTAGGAAT
>JAXGGA010014554.1:0-31756 GCA_038373865.1 Uloborus plumipes
TACCTATTACATCTGGGGTGCAATAAATAAAAGCTAATTATAACAGGTACATTATTGAGTATAACCATCTTCTATCTTTTATTGATTGCTTTCCGTGCTTCAAACGTAAAGATTAAAAAAAAGGGGGGGGGGGGCTTTGTTCACGGCGGCGCAAGGACGCACAGACCCGAGGGCGCTAACTTTGGATGAGATCCCCCTTAAAGACCACCTATCACTTCTGGGGTACAATAAGAACCGCCTTCTGATAACGCTTATTGACTACTATACATGTTTCAAACGGGAAAAAAGTAAAAAATAAGTAATTCACTAAAGTTGAAGGAGCACTGGCAGTGTGGGGGGGAGGGTGTTGTTCAAACTGTTAGGGGTTGCTTTCAAACCTTTAAAATAAAAATAAAAATTAAAAAAAAAACGAAGGCGCACACGTTTTGAGGGCGCAAGTTTGCACAGGCAGGAGGGCGCACCTGCCCGCGGGCAGGTGGCCTCTACGGCCAGTCCGCCTCTGGACATGATTATGCCCTGGGCCCCTGGGAGAATATTCTCTCGTGCTTTCCCCCCTCAAAAAAGTTATTTTTTAACGAAAGTTAATTTTTAAATATTAGGAGTATTCGTGGTAAAAAATTAGTTTGGTTTTCAAAATAAGTTTGCTTCATTTTTTAGGAAAAGAAAATTTCAGCTCCAAGTAAAAATTTCAGCTAAATTCAGCTGACAAGAAATGAATTTTTTGATACTATTGCACAGTAGTGTCAAGGTCCAAAAATCAAAAGAACATCAACTGCGGTCAAGAGAGAGTACCGAGCAATTCGTAATTGCATAAGTAAAAATAATAATCATATTAGTGTGTTTTACAACGCAACTGATATTTTTTGATTTCAATACATTAAATTATTATGCCAAGACATGATTACGTTGTTAATAATTATTGATCAAAATACGGCAACTCTGCTTAGGATATTCATGGCGTTTGATGCTTACACTCGGGGGCGATCTGATGAGAGGTGATGTCACTGTGACCACCTAAAAACTCCTTACTCGGAAAATTAGGGAATTTAATTACAATTTTTAAATACCCGCATATTCCTTTTCATTAGATGTACTGATGTGTGTGTACGCATTAGGCTCGTCAGTTCGAATATCTCGGGGGGGGGGGGGGGGGCAAAGGGAAATATACACAACATAAATTTTACTAAAAAACAGCGAAATCAAGCTCACTTTTATGCAAACACATTAATTTCAGAAAGTCAGGAGGGGGGCATGGATTTCCCTGACCCCCCGAAATGACGGATTTAATATGCATACCCGTATTTTGTCATTCGAAAAAATTCGGAGTTCTATTCAGCAAATTGGGAATTTCACCCTTCCAAAAATTCCCAATGCTTATTGCAATTAAGGTATTCATCATAGCTGCACTGAAAACTTATTTTTTGAAAAAAAAAAAAAAATCCATTGTTTTTTTTTTATTCTGTTAGAAAATTAAAATTTAGCTTATTGTATGAGTGACTCCATACAAACTCACAGAACGGGGGTCGCACGACTGACTCGGATTTTCTTTAAATTTGGCACACAGGTTGATTATATAGGCATGGAAAAATCCAAATTTTTAGGTTCCTGCTCCACTTATTTTCTGAGATACATGCCCTCAAAGTTTGTCTGCCCGTCAAAATATTAAAAAAGTGATGTTATTTAATCATTTTTTATAAAAAATCGTACTCATGCAAAATAAAAGTGTTAGATATCTATGGAAACTAGTTACTCCAGGCATTCCGAAAAAAAAAAATACTTGAACGTTCATAAAATTGCCAAGGTACAGGGCTCTTTGAAGTTGTCACAAAAACTTGATTTTGCAGATTTTGCTAAAATTGAGGAATTTATTTCAAAAAAAAAAAAAAAAAAGGAAGACATAACCAAAGGTTTACTCACTTTCTGGTAGTGTACAGATGTTTACTGTAAATGGTTACACAATGCATAACTTGGATTTCTGGCTCCTTCTTGGAAATAATTAAGCTTAAAGATAAGCCATAAGGCAAAAACATGCGTTTTTGGCCATCTTGGCAGCCATTTTTCTCATAAAGGGAGCAGAAGAAACCTTAATTTTTTTTTAAACAAGCTACTGATATGTTAACTATTCACAGTAAAAGAGTTTACTTTTGGTTATTTTTTGCATTAAGAGATATCCAGCTGACAGTATATGCATGTTTTTCGCGACGACCATAAGCTTTTGTTTCCCCTCTCATAGACTTAAAATTAATTTAACCAAAAAATAATGATATATTTATTAATATACTAGCAGTACCCGCACGGCGATGCCCGTGCGAAAAATGTAAAGAAAGTCAACTGAATAAATTTAAATTCACTCCACCCTCTTAAGTAAAATTATATTCTTTAATTCAAATGTGCACCACGACCTTTTAAAATATATTGATGACACTTTTAATGCCATTTCAGTTTGTAGTGCTCAATGCGAGGATTATTTTAGTTTTAAAGACTTTTTTCTTCTTTTCGTGTGTGTGTGACGAACTTATTTATTTTTAGCGAAATTTTTACGTTCCAATGGAACTTTTGACACAACTGTAGAGCCAAGATTTTCGAAAACTCTCAACGACCACAGCAATATTGCCCTTGAAATTTAATATAATTCACAGATTTAACCGTTATTTCAATGTAAAATTGGTCGCCAAATCTAAATTTATTAACATAGGGAACCGATTGTATCAGGTAGATCAGCCACAACCATTCTTCCATGATTTTAATGTGAACATTAAAAGGAAAGAAATATGTCTTTCGTACCATCGCTTTGAAGTGATTACAATCTAACAGTGACCCTCAAATAATCAAGATTTCACTGGCCGGGAAGTTTGGAAAATTTCCCGATTGTTGCCAAAATTTACGACGCCAAATATGAAGAGTAACTGAATAGCGGTGTTACAGAAAATGCCAGAATGGAACTGTTATTAAAAATTTAGTGATGGCGGCATTAAATACATGTTTTAAACATGCAATAAAATACTCTTTAGACTGCAAACAACTACTGTTCCTTCCCAGACAGTTTTCTTTTTTTTTGATTTGGAGAAAGTAGTGTTTCACTGGCTGGGAGGTTTGGTAAATTTCCTGATTGTTGCCAAACTTTACGAGCCCAAATGCGAAGAGGAACTGAATAGCCATTCCTAAATTTTTAACAATAATAGTTCCATTGTGACATTTTCGGTAATACCGAATTTTGAGGAAGTCAACTTAATTTAAATTCACTTTAACCCCTCTGAAGACAAATTATTATATTCTTTAGTTCAAATGCGCTCCACAACCTTTTAAATTCCACTTAAAGTCATGTTAAAGTTTAAATCAATTCGCCAAATAAATATAAGAGACAGAAAGTTAAGTAAGTAACGGGAGATATTAATTAATCAAATTGAATAAAATTTCAAGGCTTAAATCTATACGCAAATTTAAATCACAAAGTAACTTCAGGGACAAAAGAGCAGCTGATCAGGAAAATGGCTCTAGTGTTTCAGTTCTGCGTACAGAGTTAGGCCTTGAAAATTGATTAAATTTGATTAATTAATATCTCCTGTCCTAATTAACGGACAGAAACGTGCTAAAACTTTTCTTTTTCAGAAAAAAAAACCCTTTCCAACGATATATAATGTTTTTGGGGTGTGGGAAGGTTTTCTCCCCTCAATTGTGGCGGATACACCAAAAATGAGACTAATTAATTTAAAAATAACTAATTCGAAATTAAAAATTTGGCCTTCGAGGTGCACGAGGGCGGGGTACGTTCGAATTTTTGAGCCAAGTTTCAGGTCTGTAGGTGCTGTGGGGACTTCTGGCCAGCGGTTACAAACGAACAAACACCGTCATCTTTATATATATAGATTTTTTAAAATTTTTCTAATTCAAAAATCGAAAATCGGGCTTCGAGGTCTGGTGGTAAGCCCCTTTGTGCTTCCGTCAAAAAATTCCAGGTCCCTGCGTGCGATAGATTTGGCTGGAGAGCTCGGTCAGACAAACGGGCAGACAGACACATTACACTTGCTTTTATTATTATAGATGTATTATATACCAAATATGTCATGAAATTTAATTTATTAAATCATTGAACAATAAATTAGGTATTTGATGAAAACAAGAAATAGTATTTCTCCGATGGCTGAGCATTATGCATTCATAATTATAAAGTACCGTAAAATGGGGTGAATCGGAACACTTTTCAACTTTGATTGTAAAAAAAAGCAGTTAAAAGATTTTTTTTAAATTTGATTTTTTTTTAATTTGAATTTTTTGGTAAAAACTTCGGTCTTGCTTTACTTTTGATATTCCAAGCAAAGTCAAAACATTTCGAACAGTTATTATTCAAATATATAGGAAATTATGGGTGTTCCGAATCACCCCGCTGATAGGGGTCAATCGGAACACATGTTAAAATTTTTATTTTTTTTCAATTTAACCTGTAATAAGTCTCACAGACATTAGTCTTCTTGATGGGGGAGAATAAGAACAGATAATTACTGTCAAATAAAAGTATAATTTCAGTACCAGTAAGCGTTTATGATTTGTCAAAATTCAAAATAATTTTGAACTTATGAAAAATGAAAAGTAATTTTAAGAAATGCTTTTGAATTGAAATACAAAGATTTAACATGAATGGAAGTCCCTCATGTCATCCACAAATGTGTACTTGTCCTTAAAACTAGCAATTGTGGCTTGGCTTAAGTTTTTTCATAACATCTTCTGGTATGAACTCTGCCTTTTCTTTAGTTTCTGGAAATCTCTGGGTTTCGGGGATTGTCTTGAAAGATTTGTTCGCTTATTCATCACTGTCTGTGTGCTGGACTTTTGCTACATGAAGTCGATAGGACTTTCCCCCTCGTATTTTTAGTAAAAAGATGTATCCTGGAGAAAAAATCTTTTTTAAATCTGGAACTTTTTGTCATTCTAAGATCTAGTTACTCACGAGAAGGGATAAACACTAATAAATCCTTGTCCTTGTCTTAATTAGAAGAATTGGGGTTAGAATCTTGATTTTTCAAACAGTTTCCTTCAAATAAGTTTGAATTGGAACAACAGAATAAAGTGTTCCGATTCACCCCGCAAATTTTTTTCCTATGGCATTTTTCAGCAATCTTCATTTTTATGACACAATTTATGAAAAAGGTAAATTCCAATGTGGTGTTCTGTTGTTCAGATACATGTATAATTGAAACATACCACTCTTAGGTTTAAAATATGAGAAGGCTTGTTCTTGCATATGAAGTTTTGCAGTCTATGAAAAATGAGATGTTTTCTAGCATTCCACGTGCAGCCCTCCTTAGAAGCCAGTAGCATTGCCAGATTGACAAAAGTAATTTTTTCCTACTTCATATGATCTTACCTTTCTAAAAAAAAAATTAATGGCGAAAAATACCCAATAGTATATTTATGAAGAATTTCTTTGTACGGTCGAGAAGTTTTGTTCCGATTGACCCCGCTGTTCCTATACACCCCATTTTACGGTACTAAAGAATTTCTTGAAAAATCAATTAAAATAAAGGAACTCTGAATAGTTATCTTATTAGCAATACCCAATCTTGTGATTGGGATGTTCCTGATTTATGGCTATAAACAGGAGGATACCCTTGTTCCTTGTGGCAGTATTATTTTGTAGAAAATAGAATGTATGCTTAATAGTATTTGTGAACTAGTATTTTAGTGAGTAAACTTATTCTTGTCAGTTCTTATCAGTGCTCAACACATGTCAATTTTATAAAGATCAGTATGGGAATAAATTAGTTGCACTAATTTTACTTCAAGCATTGCTTTATATTAAATTATTTACTTATTTTGTAAATATTTAACTCTTATAGGTAAAATGGAATTCGATGCTGAAATTAATAATTATCACCATGCTCAGTTAGTGGGTGGCCCATCAAATGAAATTTGTCATAAAATATCCTACATCAAACGAAAAAGCCTTATTTATTTTCCTGACATTCATGTGATGTTCGGAAAAGGACATTTCCGCCTCAAAGTTTATCCCTACCTTGCCTCCCATGAGACATCTCCGCCGCGTTTTTCCCCTCCTTTTTCGTTCGACGGGACTGATCCGTCGATTGAGTAAGTAGAGTAATATTGGCGAAGGAAAATTGTCGAACAACATTATGAAAGTGTAAAGCTGGTATCACAAATGGAATAGTTCGTTTAACCCAACTTTCAATTCAGCTGCAACTTGCAATATTTCATTCAACTTCTTGCCAGAAATAGCACAGGGAACTAATGTCATATACCCCCCCCCCCTCTTAGCGACTTTTTCCTGCTGCGCCAAAAGAGCGTCGCTAAGAATTCGATGTACGACGAGGAACATTTTACATCGTTCTTAGCGATGCTTTTTTGGCAGCAACAAAAATTTCTGATCAATATACAAAATCAAAAGCTTTTCAAAAACATACCACACAAAACACTATTATAGTCAAAAAGAAAATATCAAATATCCTCAAATTTCAATAAATGAAGAAAAAAAAGTTTTTGTGATAACTGATTTCTCATGCGTCTATACTAAAACCAGAACAGCAAAAATCACGTACAGCTGTATAAGAGCATTGCAAAAGTTATTGCGAATATGCGCTTCAGAAATACCAAAGCATTTTTTTTACACAAACATATTACTAAAACACAAAACATTATGTGCCTCATTTTAACTAAAATTACTATTGTACATACAGCAACGTACTACAAATGCAAGAAATATGGCGATTGGCGAATAAGCGCTGCAATAATGCAACAGTTTTTCTGTAGTTCAGTTCTGTCTATAATATAAATACTATAGTTTTTCAGCAAAATAACACTGTTTTCTAAAGTAACAAAGATCCTATATTTCTGTAGTAGATTAGTACGAAAAAATGTGCCACTAACAAAACCAAAACTTCTCAGAAATAAATCGCACTAAAGGATTTTGTCATAGTTAAAATAATAAAAAAAGCAAAGTTCCTCAAATTTCGATATATGAGTAGTAAAAACGTCTCCTAAGTACATCGTTAACCAAACATATAAACAATATTATCGTAAATTAATCGCTGTCGTAATCTTAGAATGACCAAATATGCCTTCAATATTAAACATAAAATGACATTTCTTATTTTAAAACAGTGTCGGAGATGGCTTTTTATTAGTTATTCAATACAGAAAATGAATGTTAATGAACACAAGTTCTTCATTCCACTAAAAAATAAATAACATAAAAGTTCGGGGTTTCATTTAGTTTAAGATACTTCACTCTGGAACTCAACCTCAATAGTTCACGATATCAATTTAATTCAACTTTTTTAACAAAATAACCAATATAAATTCAACTTCGTTATGTTAATAATCCCATACACAATAAACAAGTGCTAAATAGGTCTCAGGCTGAAAAAGCTTTAAATATTGGTAGGTATATACACAACATTAAAGTTTTTATACCATTAATACCCTTGCACGAATTTTCACTTCAAGCAACGAACATACTACACATCCTGCACTAAAAAAAAAAAAAAAAAGAAATGGCTCGCTTTCCAACACTTGTTAGAACACCCTCCTTCACTCACCACTCGAAAAAAACTGACATTTTCTTTGAGCCAATACTAACACACACCTGCTGTAGCTTTTTTCACTGCACATTAATTCCAACCTTCATTAATCCAAAAATATAGTTCATATTCTGCATCGTCCAGCTACTCGCAAGAATCTCCAGAAAATAATGTTTTTACTCAACACTCGAATAGTAGGCTTCAAATTTCCCGCCTAAAAACTTAAAAAGAAATGTTGCCTTGTTTCTGTACACATCAAAAATCTTTTTAAAAGTATTTTGTGTGTTTTTCTGTGTAAAATGATGTCTAGTTTATGACACGTTTCCCAGCGAGCACTTGGTCGTTTGTTGGTTTTTCTTTACCTCCAGTCATCACATCCGGTAAAACCCTCATCAGGGTAGGTACGATGGTGACTAGTAGGGTTTAAATAAATAAACTGCCGTAAATAAAAAAGCAAATACGTTTCTTCTTTAGATACAACGCAGAAAAAAAAAAAAAAAGGAAAACAGACCTTCGATTTTTTCACGCAACAACAAGAAAACTAAAAACACATTGATGCAGGGTAACCATTTTACAGTGTTACACACCAGAGTATTATAGATAAACCGTGACGTCGCCATTGGATCAGAGTTACCATACATGAAAATTTATTGCCAAAAATTGGCAAGGGGTATAATAATACATTCGTGCCGAAATGGGAATTTAATCTTTTTCTTGAGACAAAACATCATTGATGTCTTCCAAGAGGGGTGCTATGCAAGAGATTCATTAGAATGGAATTCGGTTTTATTTGAAAACCCGCCTATTATAAACTACAAAAGCTAACTCTTTGTAATTTTAACCATTCGATTTTACCTATTTTCATACAAAAGCATATTTGAGAAATACGTGCACCTCCACCTATTTAAGTGATGTAGAATGGGGGCACCTTTTAAACAATTGGAATATAATTAATTCAGAACTGAAACCCTGCTTAAACACTTTATTTTCATTCAGTGAATGCAGTCTCGATTTCTGTATGATATATATAAGACTAAGTACAGAGAAATCTTCATAATAGTGCTTAATTATAGTGGGTGTGTTTTAAAAAAGCATTTAATTTCAACGAGAGAATTTCAGAAAATAAAATGTATAAGCAGTAAGCACAAAACATAACAAACTACATTATTCGTTCCGAGTAAATGCTTTTAAATGGTGATTCAATTGTTTTACAGAACATTTTGCAACGGTAATGAGTTGTTTACAGCACGACATGATGATAAATATTAAACCATAAAAACGAACTATATTTATAATTACATTTTGCTATTAAAAGACAAACAATACTTTAACCCTTCACTGCACGATTTTTTATATTTTCATGAAAAAAATTATATGTTACCTTTAAATAGCCCCGAGTTCAGGAAAAATGAAAAAAAAAAATTAATCTTAAAAATTTGCACCAAAAATGATGTTTTAATGGTTTGTTCTATATATGGCACAAAGCACATAGCATATGCTTTGTATACCGATAAGTGTAATAATCTATAATGTGTTTTGTGCCATAAGTGGTATAAACAAATTTTCCACTAAGTGTATGTAAACAAATTTTCCACTAAGTGTATGTAAACAATTTTAGAACAAAAGAAATAATGACCAAGCACACTTCTAACGGAAATGCAGACACTCTTTCTTTCAAAAGCAAGAACTGTAATACCTAGACTAGTGCAACTAACTAGTGCATAAAAATCACACTAAACTGTTATAGCAATGTTCCAGAAGGGGCACAAAGCTCAGTTTAACTGCATTTAAAAATCATAGGAATATATGAGGGTTTATTTGGTTTGTGCCAGATCTGGCACACCGTGCAGTGAAGGGTTAAAACTGCTAAATTAAAATTCTGTTTCCAACTAATGTTTTTTATACATACCATTATACTGTAATAAAACAACCACGATATGCTTGCATTTTACTAAAATGGATACTTTACAGCTGCTGTTTTTTCAGTAGGTGCCATGTGATTTTCTTCGCTCATAATTACAGGTGAAGCACACGACTGCTGCCAAAGTCAATTTCTACCTAATGACTATTTGACTCGGTCAGACACCTGAACCGCAGACTGAAATGTTCTGATGGTTGAAAGCTTCGACTGGCGATTTGGCTGTCGAATCTGTTTGAATCGTTTGCTGAATACGGGCGTTCAATTCCAACATTGAACTACCCGTACACGCCCACTTTCTCTCGTTGGAGTCGTAGATTGAACAGGGTTAACAGGCAGCAGTTTCTTGCCTGTCTCAAAAGCTTTCTAGTTGAGGTAAGTCTTCATTTTATATGATGGTTTGTAGAATATGTACATGTTTTATGCATTGTAATGCATTTTTATATTTCATTAAACAATTAGTATTTAAGGGCTATTAATAAGCATGTTAGAGTGTTTAAATCGTGCCCTATTTTTGGTCATGTAGCTCATAGCTGTTCAATTGTTCCAGTGATAGTTACGTCAGCCCATTACTGGAACCTAGAATAATTTTGATTTAGTAGTTTAGTTTATGATTTGAACAGATATTCTACGTGTTTTAATGAATTATCTGAAAAACAAAACCTGTATTAGGTCCCTTTGCCCCCAGGAGCTATGCAAAGCTGTAGTTTCAACAAGATAAATTTTTAAAATCCGGTCATTCTTCTGCTTTAACCATGTATTTAAAAAAAATAAACAATTGCACGGTGATTTTGAAAGTAAATTAGCAAATTAACGCTTGCGCTCATGTCTCTTCATAGTCAATTCTCATAAGATTTTTAACTGTCCAATTTATACTCTTGATTAGTTTGACTTTTCAATTCCAGTGTGAGGCAGTAATTCTATTCGCTGTCCAGCAAGTGCACAACTCCAACATCAAATTTTATGTCCACGTAAAACACCGAAAGTTTGATTTTTTTTGTTTCAATTTTAACTATTTATAGTTTATGAGGTGAAGTGCGATAACCCGTGCGTTTCAATTTTCCGTTTAAAGCCAACCACTAATTAACACGGATAACCCGATAATTAGTGTATTTTAAAAAATAAGAAATAAATGGATCTTACTGGAAAGGTTAGTAATTACTCAGCAAAATTTTACGAGGTTTTGTTTGATTTTTCTTGGAAATTTACTGCTTTCAACAAATACTTCTTTTTCTCTGCTATTATATTGTCGGACAAAATGTCTTTCGATAACTATGATATAAAAACTTCTGAAAAATCAAGATTTTTATGAGTTGATCCTTTCAAAAGTATCAGCTACACAATGTAATGGCTCTAACTGTAAATTAACATGAGATCGTATGAATACATATTAAAAACATGCCAAAATAGCGGTAACTTGTCTTTAAGTTTTTAAAATTTAAATTACACCAAGCACTAGAATAAAGCTTTAGAAAGTGTGATGATAGATTTTTTGTACAACTGTTGTTGAAAAAAGTGAACTTGCTTTCAGCGGTGTACCGAGAGTATACCGGGTGATCCACCCCCCATACACCTCTTTGACAGAGCACCCAATTTTAGGTTTTTTTTCATCTGGCCCGTGAAATGTCTGTTTGAATGAATAAACGGTTATCTTTGCAAAGTAAATTTTTTTGAAAATGAATTAAATAAATAAATTAAAAATAATTAGTCAAAGCTCGAGTTATGAATAAGCCAAATAATAAGCTAGTTAAGGACATACAGCTATCGTGAGCCTCGTAGGAACAAAAACTTAGTTTCTGACGAAGATATCACACACCGAGAATGAAAGGGGCATGTTTAAGTTACATTACACTGTTAAAAAAAACCTGAATTTTCAACAAGTTTTCTACTGATTTTAACAGAAAATTTCCGTTTTCGCTTCAAAACGCATTTTTTCCGTAAAAACGGAGATATTCCGTGAATCACAGAGTTGGAGAGACAAAAACGGAATTTCCCCGTTATTGTAGTTGCTGCGTATGAGCATTAAATTACCATACACTGAAAAAAAACAAACAAAAATATGAGCCCCTTTCATTCGTAGTGTGCGATATGTAGAGTAAAAAAAAAGTAAATAGTGTGAGAGTGATGCGAAGACAGAATTTGTGTGTGTCGACTATTAGCCAGAAGTGTGATCTCTTCAAAGCTACCTTCTGCCATGAATGTATAGTTGAATGTACTACTGTAGAGCTAGAATTCAGTGTTATAGAAGTCTTTACCAAAACAAAACTCCCGTATTAGAACTGGTAATTTGTATTAAAACTAAGGACTCTAGATTCACTCTAACTTAACTCACCTCGCTTTGGCCTTAGAGCATTATAGTTCTTCAGGTAGTTCCAATGCTAAAAATATTAAAATATTTGTAATTAAATTAATTACAAATTAATTTAATATTTTTGTAAAGTTTCAGTAGGAGCCAAGCAAAATATGTTGTTAATGAGCTCTTAGCTGTTAGGTCATTTACCCAGAACGAGCTTCAAAATTGTTTTAAAGCCGATCCATTCTTCCACTTTTTACTTTTAATGCGAAAATAATGATTTTCTATACATTATTGTATAATTTCTTCGTTAATCGTAGATACTTTTTCAGGTCGTTTTTAAAAGTGCACCGTAGTAAGCAAGTTCTAAAAGCAAAGATGAAGGTAGCGTTAGGCAAGTAAATTGATACACTATTTCTTGTAGCGCGATTAGATCGTTAAAGAGAAGGATAACCAAAATATTTAAAGAGTAGCTTTTGCTATGACAAGTAAAATGTTTCAGTTTAAAAAATCATTTTTAAAGCTCTACTTTTCCTTTTTAAATTCATCATAAAAAATAATACTTTTTAAATATTAATGTACAATTGAAGGGCCAGGGGGGAAAAAGATGAAAGTCACTAGGGCTATGAAGGAGTAATATCATCTGGTAGAACATCAAGGGTGAAAAACGACTAGAATCGACCGAAATGAGCATGAAAACTCTATTAACTACAAAGGGAGTTACGAGAAATCAAACTTTGTTCTTCGTTTTTCTCGAAATCGCTTTTTGGTCACTTTCATCTTTTTCGACCTGGCCCTTCAATTACGTTTTCGACTTCTACCTCAGAAATATTATGGATTAACTTTTAACGTTTTAACCCAGTAGGATTGTTTCGGTACACCTATATCCTTGAATAAGGACACCGCTTAATCCTGATGCAAATATTTAGAAACTCGGCACTAGTTTTAAACCTTTTAAAATTATTTCAACTGAAAATAAATTTAAGCACTTTTTCCGTACTATAAAATTGAAATAATTTCGTTTACTAATGACATGGGCCGAACCTCTGATCCTGAAGATTTAAGAATAAAGAGAACGCCAACAACTAATAGGGTACCTAACTATTTAATCTAACATCTATAACGCACGAAAAAAGTTAAAGGGAATTAGAATCTCAGAAACTACACCACTCATTGATTCAAAGAAGCGAATATTAATCCACAATTTCTTCACTAATATTTATTAATTTTCGAGAATAATTTAGAAAATACATCATAGTTATAAAACTTCGCCAAAATTAGGATACAACATACTTTTGTGTTGAAAGCAATTTATCTGTTGCTATTTCTTGTAGAGCAATTGGTTCTTTTCTTAAAGAAAAGTACATAAGCATGAAATAGCAATTTAAGGTTTACATCTGCGATGAAACTACATCACTCATTGATTCAAAGAAGCAAATATTAATCTACAATTTCTTCGATAATATTTATTAATTTTCGAGAATAATTTAGAAAAAACATCGTAGTTATAAAACTTCGCAAAATTAGGATACAACTTATTTGTTGAAAGCAATTTATCAGCTCCTATTTCTTGTAGAGAGAGCAATTGGCTCTCTTCTCAAAGAAAAGTACATAAGCATAAAATGGCAACTTAAGGTTTACATTTGCGATGATAAGTAACTTGTTTTAGTTACAAAATCAATAGTTTTGGCTGCGAATATTAATCTACTAGTTCTTCGGTAATATTCATTAATTTTCGAGAATAATTTAAAAAAAGACATCGTAGTTATAAAACTTCGCAAAATTAGGATACAACCTTAGTGCTGAAAGCAATTTATCTGCTCCTATCTCTTGTAGAGCAATTGGTTCTCTTCTTAAAGAAAAGTACATAAGCATAAAATGGCAACTTAAAGTTTACATTTGCGATGACAAGTAAGTTGTTTTAGTTACAAAACCAATAATTTTGGTGTAACGCTTGCTTCAAATGCGTCAGAGAAGCGAACACTTGAGTGGGACAAGTTCCAACACTCATAAATAATTCCTAAACTGCTTCGGGGAAGTCGAACGTCTTCCGCGTTTCTGCTAGACTATAAAAGTTATTTTGAGTTTTCTTTACCAGACAGTCAAATAACCACGGTCACCACATTTTTTTTTATCTACGCCAGTTTTTATATTTCATACATAGCAGCAAATAAATCAAAATGAAAATTCAACTGTCACTGAACTTCACCTAGATTTTAACCCATTATGCCAAGGATCCCTTTTTAGGGACTGTCCAAAAAGTGTCTGAATTTATCAAAAAATGAACATTTCAACTAAATAATAGTGTTCAATTATGACTTTGGTATTGTTTTAATTCATTATTAACAGATTGCAGCACATAACCATAGTAAAGTGTGTTCTGTAGCCGTTTTATTATGATCTTTATCAAGAATTACATCCTTCACATTCTCAAGAATAAAAAGCTAAGTTTTTAAAATCATTCCTAGCTTCCCAGTTTAAGTGAATTGCTGCTTTTATTTCTTCTTATAAAATGTCTTTTTAATGATTATATTGTAGGCAGAAAAAAATAGTAAAAAAAGTATGTACCTTCTGGTGCCTAGCGTTCCTTTTCAATGACGAGTTTTCTTTTTTTAACACGTTGACTGCCACAGTAATTTTCAGATTTCTGGCCAAAAATGAAATTTTGATTTTATTACATTATATTATTAAAAAGTCTAAATCTAGAGCATAGTTATAAAATAAAAGAGTAATAAGTAAAGTAAAATTAAAAAAATAAAAAAAATAATAAAAAAAAAAAAAAAAATAAATTTAAAAGTAAAATAAAAGAGTAAAAATATAATATAAATTGTCTTTTCATGCAAGCCAATATTGATTTTTTGTTCCTTCCCAAGAAGCCATCTATCGATATTAGCACTGATATATTACGAGTTGTTTAATCGTAGCAACACAAGAATGGCAAGTGAATACGAGATAACTCGTAATTGGCGTCCTTGAAAAGATCGCTACCTACGAGTTATCTCGTAGTCGGCAGTCAACGTGTTAATAAAAAAATTATTTTTGACATGATATTTTAAAAATTATTTTGCCTGTCCATTAAACACTATTTGTAACCAGTATCCAAAATATCTTTGAAAAAAAAAAAAAGTCAGGCATTAATGGGTTAAGGATAGAAACTACAAGAGTAAAAGCACAGCACAGTTTTAATCTCATCAGAAAAAAGGAAAAACCAGTTTAAAGAAAAGAAGGAACAAATTAACTATACTGGTATTGTCGTTTTGTGTTTCTAATAACATAAAAATAATTCGAAAACAGAAACATTTGATTTTTTGATTGAAGAAAATGACGCACCCTTATTTGGAGCTTGAAGACAACGCGCGCAAGCACATACACTTCTTTGCATTGTAAGTAATCAATTGATTCATGAACAAATAAGAAAACTACGTAAAAGCATTGAATAATGATAATTTTTGTCGAACAAATTTCATCCTCAATATCTCTAAAAAATGAAGATGATTTGTGAAATTTTACCGTTTGACTTGGAAAAATACTTATAAAATTATTAAGTATAATGTAGCATGTTGATAATATTGCAAAAATACTTGTATTATCTTTCTAAAAAATTCCCCACTGCATCCCTTTTGAAAAGTTGAAAATTTTGGATCCAAAATGACTCTTTTCCCGATAATTGCCCATTAATGCATTTGTTTAATCAAGTTTCAGCATTTTGAAAATTTAGTTAAAGGATTTATTACTTTTATTTCATGCGCTTAGTTTTAACGTGTCTTTTTATTTTAAGTTTATTTATAGCATTTTAAACTTTTTGCATTATATTGGTTTTTTACAAGCGAAATTCATGGTGCTTTTAAACACTTAAATGAAAATTAGCGCAACTAAGCACCAATTGTCGAGAAAATTGATTCACGGTGATTTTCTAGACAATCTGTGCTTTATTTACATTAATTAATCACTTGATTTATATTTTAGCATTTTTTTCAAGTTTTTGATAAATTTTTAATTCTTCAAAAGTGTAAGTATGCTCAAAATGCTTGGATTCAGCAACTTGTATTAAACAAGATACCAATTATAATGAATGATTTAACATTAACTATAAGAACATCACATTCACTGAAAAAGGACATTGCTAAATTAAAGCATTAAAAGCGTAACAAAATTGCTTAAAATAAAACATGCATTGTCTTTGTTTTATCCTTTCTGAAAATTAAGGACGAGAATAGCTTTTATTTTTTCTCATTAGTCTGTTCTTCATTTCGGTATTCTTTGAGATGAAACCAATTTTGATTATAGGTTGGATGAAATATTTAGTTGAAAAGTGCTTTTTTTTTGAGGTGTTTATTCGGAAGTCATTAGCAAAGATGGTTTTACGAACAAGCTATTAATCGAATTAATTTCATCTTCTAAAAAAACTTGCCATTTGCGCTTTTTATTTAATTTTCTCTAACAAAAGAAAAATTATTTGCAGTCTTTAGTTAAATAAATTTCGAAGTCAATCTTTACAAATGCGATATTTTTAAATTTTTAATTTGATTCAGCTTGCTGTTACTTGTGCAATTTTTATAGAAAAGTTAATTATAATGTTTTAGGACTCTTTCTTAGTTTTGCATTAAGAAACATCAACTGATTGGAAAATTAATACAAAAAGGTATCTCTCAACTAGGGATGCACCCATAAGCAAATTGGCCGATTACCGATTAATCGGCTGAACTGATTAATGATAAGGATAATTGTTTTTCCATTTTCTTAGTTTTCACAAAATAATTTCAATATTTTATCAAATTTTTTGGAACCAATTTTCATATTAGTGTCAATAATATTATTATCACATTGTTATTTATGTTAATTGGAAATAAAAATTTATAAAAAAAGGAGGGGAGGGGGAGTGTGTGGTGAACACTCTAATTTAGGAGTACTTTTAATTCATATATTTTAGTAATTAGTAGCAATTTAATTCAATACTTTTATCCTTTGAAAACTAGAGGTTATTCGAAAGATAAGGAGAAAACTATCGCCACATGAAGATTGTTGCATCATTGTCCATGTATATTTATTCAAAGTAGGAAAATTTATTAAAAAAAACTTTATATCAACTGTGAGGATCATTATTGCTGTTAATAAAATGATTCATCATGGTTTCCTAGTGAAAGTATACTTTAAAGAATAATATCTGAAAAATGTTTTTTAGCCGATTAATCGGCCCGATTTTGCCTATACCATTACATCAAAAATTGATTTTCGTGGATTGTATTTTTCATATAAAAACGGAATAATGGAAACATGTTTAACTTATAAAAGATGATGTAACAGTATTAAATTGCACAGATTTTCAGAAAACTGCAAAGTATTTTTAAGTCATTAGAAAGATGGATTTTGGGGGTAGATATTAGTCTTTAATTTTATCTTTTAAGGAAAATTTACATATTATGATTTTTATTTAATTTTCTGTAACAAAAGTAATTATTTTTAGATTTAGTTTGAAGAAATTGAAAAATCAATCTTATTAAATGCGATCTTAAGGTTTTATTGTGCTTTAGCAAGCTATCAATTATGCAATAAGTATTGAAAAGTTATTTATAATTTTTCGTGCAAATTTGTAAGATTTAACATTACAACATATACTTTTACTTCTCCATGCAAAGGTATTTCTTGTTTTCTGATGTTTAGTTAGGGTGAAAACATTAAGTATATTTCCGAAATGAAATTACTAACAGAAACACATGATCTAAAATCATATTAGCTGATGAAATTTTTTCTGCTTATATTTTTGTATATATATAGATTATATCAAAAATTGATTTTCGTGGATTGTATTTTTCATATAAAAACGGAATAATGAAAACATGTTTAACTTATAAAAGATGATATAACAGCATTAAATTGCACAAGTTTCAGCAAACTGCTAAGTATTTTAAAGTCATTAGTAAGATGGATTTTGGAGGTAGATATTAGTCTTTTTAATTTTATCTTTTCAGGAAAAAATATATATTATGACTTTTATTTAATTTTCCGTAACAAAAGTAATTATTTTTAGATTTAGTTTGAAGAAATTGAAAAATTAATCTTATCAAATGTGATCTTAGGTTTTATTGTGCTTTAGCAAGCTATCAATTATGCAATAAGTATTGGAAAGTTATTTATAATTTTTCGTGAAAATGTGTAAGATTTAACATTACAACATATACTTTTACTTCTCCATGCAAAGGTATTTCTTGTTTTCTGATGTTTAGTTAGGGTGAAAACATTAAGTATATTTCCGAAATGAAATTACTAACAGAAACACATGATCTAAAATCATATTAGCTGATGAAATTTTTTCTGCTTATATTTTTGTATGTATATACAATAGATCCTTTTTACGTTTTCCCCGTATTTTCATATTATTTGACATTTCAGCTGTCGTGATGGCATATTAATGCGAAATATTACGTAAACAACTCTCCTGTTCCATTTTGAATACCATACGGAAATATCACTAGCTTTGTATAAACAATATGGTGTAAAATCCAAGCTCCAAGACTGCCATAAAAAAAGTTATTTCTTGCATAAAACATCATGCTAATCCTTTTCTTAGATTTAACATCTTAATATCAGTTTATTATTTCCGTCTTGATCATAAAAATAAATCATGGTCAGTCGGAAATGTGATTCTATGATGGTAACAAATGACTAAAGAGAACAGAAATCATGCTTATATATTAAGGTAATAAATTCTGATAAAATGGTTCGTTTTCGTTATAGTCAAAAAATTTTTTTTATAATGAACATAGCTATTAACAGTATTCATAAATTAAAACATCGCAATTTAAATTGTAGTTTGTGTTCATGCGGTTGGTCGAAAAAATCGAGAGAATTTTGAATTTAAACTCTATCGAAACATATTTATATACTGTATCTTAGTTTTCGGTTGCTATTGATTGAATTAATGTGCTTCAAAAAGAAGAAAAAAAAAATATTTTTAAAGTGCGTGTTTTTTTTGTCAGCATAAGCTTTGAAATGAGGGGTAAGTCTTGGAATTAGATAAAGAAATAAAGTTTTTGCATGGTAACCGAAAATAGGCAAGAGAAATAATAAACAGGATAGAAAATGTGTTGTGTATGTATGGTATGAGCAAGCATCAGTACACATAGTATTACTTGTAGCTTACATAGATTTAATTGCGACCCCTGCAAGATTTATGAGTGCCTACCCCCATGAAACTATAAAATTTTTTTTTCACATGTAACTCATTCTGCTATTTTTCTGGATTGTGCGCCTTCGAACCTCGTACGCCCCCCTCCCACGGCCGAGGGGGCGCTATGTACGCCACTGTGTATTACGTTCATATTTACTCATTGACGTGCTAATTAAATTACTTATAATGCGACAAGTTTCCTATTACTTCATTCCTGGATATACGTCATTTACTGTTATAGATTCTTAGACGCATCTGAGACGTCACTGCACGTCAATGGGTTAATTAACCCAAATTCTTTTTATAATTCCTTTTGGGGTCATAACTGATAACCCTATCAAAACCATTACATTCATTTCTTACCTCCATAATACAACTCATTGAAACTTATTCCATACCTGTCCGAACTAAAATCGAATTTCTTAAACTTCCTCATACTGCTATTTTATATGTTTGATTGGATTTGAATTCCACACATTGTATAGTTTCTTTTCTAATAATGTACCAATGACATCTCCTATGACTAGCACATCATTAGATACTTAAGCTTCTATAAAAAAATGTCTATTACGAAAAAGTTAACAGCAACCATAAAATAAACTTGGGTGGAAATTTGACATCAAGCATTATTTCCCATTAATCGTTTTGTAGCCTGAAGCTCATCATCATTTCCCAAGAGGTATAACACTCATTTTGCAACCGGTTGTTAAACGCATCGGAAATGTAGTTTCCATGCATTTACGATGTTTACGAAGCTAAAATATGTGGTACACCCGGTAATTGTATTTGAGCGAAAATTTAAAAAAAGGAAGTTTTTCCCTACTGATGGTGTAGATAAAGTTTTCGCCTGTTTATATTCATAATTATACTGCAAAGAAAATTACTTTATCTCGTTGTAAGTGTATTAGCTTTCCAAAATAAGTGTTTGCTTAATTTACTAACTGTATTTAAGTTTATCTAAAAGTTTAAAATTCGAAAGAAAGAATGTAATGTGTAGATGCTTATCTAGCTTTTATATCG
Organism: Uloborus plumipes; assembly: GCA_038373865.1. Lineage (NCBI taxonomy): Eukaryota > Metazoa > Arthropoda > Arachnida > Araneae > Uloboridae > Uloborus > Uloborus plumipes. The sequence goes on from JAXGGA010014554.1 coordinate 19,932, forward strand.
TTCGTAAGACACTTTCATTTCTTTCTGCTCAATAATTTAGTTGTTGAAAGCAATATTTTCAAAACATTTAGAATTTTGCTGTGATGAAGTACAGCAAAATTCTTTGTATTTATTTAGATTCAGGTCAATTTTATTACAAATTAAATGATTTTTGGATTGAACCATGTATGCATAAGTATATATTAAAGAAAATAGACGGCTAGTAAGAAAAAAAATACAAACTAGAGCCTAGAATAGAATATAAATCTTGCAAAAACGTCAAATCGATTTTGAATTTTTATTTTGTTTGAAAGGAGTGTTCTTAGCTAGGTCGCTTCTTCGGATGACATTAATTTCCGAGGGTAGTAATAAAATACCTTTAAAATGTTTTTTTCGAAATTTTTAAAGTGAAAACATACTTAAATTTAAAACAGTAGTATCAAAAGAAAGACTAAATTTTTCTGCGTCTGACAGAATGTGTTTGGAACTTCCATGTTCTATAGAACTCGAATTAAAACGCTTTTTAGCAAATGCAGATAAACATTTATTTACGCGATTGGAAACCGATGTCATTGTTGGTCAACTGGTGTCGATCAGGAAAGAAAACTCAGTGATTTACAATGGTAAGCTGTAGCCAATTTCTCTTTGTTAACAATTAAAATACTTGCAACTCATTTTAGTAAAACGATTTTAAAAGTAGTTTCATTTTTTATTCTGCTTTTGCGACTAGTGAATTTTACCAGTAAGGATTACCTTTCTTTTCCGTGTTTACCATGACCTCTCGAAAGCAATTAAACGTATTCAAATTCAAAATACTTTCTGACAAGTGAATTTCGCTTTAATATGAGGTCGACAACAAGGGTCGGGGTTTTATTTTTATTTTTAATTTAATCTTAGCATTTGTTTGAAATAACACTTTTCTTGCTACTTAATTTTTTCCAGATAATTTAAGTCAGTTGGTGTAGGCAGAAACATAATTTCTAATTCTGATCCTTCTTTTTCTTTTGAATCCGTTGCGCTTTCTGAGAGTGCCTGGGTATGAATGATTTGACCTGGACTGCTTGCTAGAAAATGAAATTAAGTTTGCTCTAACTCCAGCGTGTTTCCATTTATCCCAGAGACTGGAGGATAAAACAGAGAAAGAGGAATTTCCTTCCTCATGAGGATGAAATAAGTCGTAATGTATACAAGCTATTTAGAAGCTTGAGAAGTTTCATAACAGCTAACAATCTGCGGACTCTACTCAATCTGAGACAGGCTTGGAGTAATCGCCGATTACGTAATCGTAATCCGTGTAATAGATTATATTTTTTTTATCATCATAATCATAATTTGGAAATGGGACACTCGTAATAGTGTAATCGTAATTTTAATCATGTATTTCTTGTGTAATCGTAATTGTAATTTTTCTTTCAAATAATCGTAATTTAGCCTTGTAATCGTGTAATCTGACTTTTTTTTTCAAAATATTTTTATATAATTTTATCTTGGTTTATGCTTTATATTTTAATGCTCACATTATTTTTAATTAATAAGTGTTAAAAGAAGGTATTTAATGATTTTAAAAATATTTTTTATGTTTAAAAAATGCTAAATTTTACTTGAACTTTCAAAATTTCATTTGAGAATTTTATTTTTAAGAATTTCAATGTTGATTACATGCAGACAATTTATAAATTTCCAATTTATATTTTTCGCGATCGTAAATTTTTACCAAAATAAATAAATGCTTAATTTACTAGAATATAATAAGAAATATTACTTTCTGTGCAATATTGTACGATATTTTAAAGAAGGCAGGCCCATCATTTAGGGAGGGCAAGGGGGGGGGTCAATTGCCCCCCCCCCCGATTTTGAGAAATGAATGTATTTACATATAAGTGGGCGTGGGTTTTGTTGTTTTCTGGTGAAATTGTATTATGTTTTTACCCTTTGCCCCCCCTGGAAAAACTTGAAATGACGGGCCTTAAATTTTACATGCTTCGTTTTCCTTCCACTTAATTACTAAGGTGCACTGAAATTTGATCCCCCCCTAACAAAAATTTCTGAATCCCCTTCACTGTATGTGTGTGTGTGTATATATATATATATATATATATATATATATATATATATATATATAATATATATATATATATATATATATATATATATATATATATATATATATATATATATATATATATATTAATAATAATATAAAGCTGTAGAGTTTGTTCGTTTGTTTTGATTGAACGCGCTAATCTCAGGAGCTACTGGTTCGATTTGAAAAATTCTGATTATGTTGAATAGTCCATTTATCCAGGAAGGTTTTAGGCTATATGAGTTATTGTTATAACTAAAAATAATAATGTAAAAAATAATAAACTCTACGAAAAGAATTAGTTTCCTCTCTTCTCGAGAGGTGGCGCTCATAAAGAGTATTGCTAAGCTTTTGCAACTGTGGAGGCGCCCTCTACATTCAATGGTTGACAATCAAGCAGTTGCTCTTGCCTTTTAATGTGGATTAGTTTCAACTAATCTCTTTTCGAGAAATGTCGTTCGTTAACATTATTTTTTTAGCAACTGTGTAGAGAGCGCTAGTTGACAATTGCTCTATCCTCGAGAGTCTTGCCTCTTGCCACATGGCTCAGATCACGAAATGGTTTTCGTGTTTTTCTTTGATATTCAGGTATATAATTTGTTTTGTAGGATTTTTCTATTAACTTTTGTCTTCCTTATTTCTGCATTGTTAGTATTTGTTCTTCATTTGTGGTTGTTCTTTGTAACTTTATTATTATAGTGTACCTCAGGTACTTAACTAAGCACATAATTTAAAACCATAGTATATTTATATAGGGTCTTGTTTTCTTATTCTTTTGACTTTTTTTCCTTATGTAATAGGTCGGTATAAGTAGGTTTCAAATGAGTCAAACCTTCTTTTTTTATGATTTAAGATAGTTACTAATCTGAGTAAATAATATGATTCGTCACATTTTTGTAACGTTTTTACTATTTTGTATCATTGGTACTAAACACATAATTTAATTGCATAGTATTTTTATATTATGTAGTGTTTAATTATTCTTTTAACGTTTTTTTCCTTATGTAGCACATATGTACGTTGGCTTCAAATGAGTCTTAACTTTTTTTTTTAATAGTTGCATATAGTTACTAATATAAATAAATAATTTGATTGTCATGGTTTAGTACAACATGGATACTTATCTAAACACATAATAAAAGTGCTTGTTATTTTTATATTGGGTATTATGTTAAATAGTACATTCATTCAGAGGTAGCCCGTGCAACGCCGGGCCACGCAGCTAGTATATATAAATATATATGTATCTCCCAAAGCTGTAATCATAATTGTAATCTCCAATTTTTCATGCTCATAATCGTAATCGATTGCATTTTCTCGTAATTGACTCGAAGCCTGATCTGAGACTTTAAAACTTCCATATAAAATCGGAAATCATTTAAAAATAAATAGGGTAAGTGCTTCAGTTGTCGGGCATTCTCCAGAAGTCGACCACAATGACATAAAACTCCTCATAAATAGTACATTTTTAATTCAAAATCCGATATGGGCATTCACACATTCATGTACTTATCCTCAATCATCAACCAGTGGCAGTTAAGTTTTGGGTATTTTTTTTGAATTAGTAATGAGTCATTTCATTTTGAATGGTGTGCTCGTTATCCAAGATTGCGATTCTGCTTATTTTTCAGCTAAGAGGACACGTCTTAAAATGGCCAATTACACTTATTAATTTAATTCTACTGTAAATTTGAGTGATTTTTATCTTAATGGAATGTCTAACATAATGTTTCAATGAAAGAGCGAACTCCTGGTTAGGCTCGATTATCTTTTAAAGGGGTGGCCGACTACTGAGTACAGAATTCTTCTGCATTTCCAATAGTCGGCCATGGTAGGCCGACCACTGGTTCTAAGCAGTTTGGATGATTAATCCAGTAGTCGGCCACATACTTAATGTAGCTTTTCATTCTTAATAGGGGTTCATCAAATTAAAACTAAATTAACTTATTGAAATACAGCGACAATTTAACTGTTTTGAGTGAAAATTCCTTTTCCAAAGTTTATTTTTCTTGAAAAATAGTAATTAAATTAAATGTCTTAACTTCTTTTGACTACCATTTCGACATTTTATTGCGCCTAGTGTTGTAAATTTAATTGAAAATTCTAAAAAAGAGATTTTTAAATACGCATACGTTGAGTTAAGATTATAAGTTTTAATACTCATCTAGTTATTATCAAATGGTGTTTTAATACTTTTTCTTATTAAATTTTATGTTAAACTAATGAAATTGGCGAAACGAGTAATTTGACTTCTATTGATACTTATTTGGCAGTTAATAAACATTCCCCAATTATAGGAGATAAGATGCATTACTTCAATAGTCACATAGGCTCAAGTTATTCAGTGAGTGCTAAGCATGTAATTATTCTTTCTTTTGCTATTATGCTTAACTTTTTGCTTTACCACTGGTTCAAGACCCCTGTGCTCTATTTAAGATAATTGTTTCAAACGTTGGTACATTTTCACTAATGATTCTCCCCAAATGTTTGACTTCTTGAGTTTTCTTCTTTAGAGGATTAGAATTGTGCTGAGTTAATTTCAAAACTACATGGTTACATTGTTGCGAACTAAATTTTGGTTTGTTTTCAATGTTATTCCTTGTTTACTAATATTCTTTTCGAAAGCTGTAAGATTACTTTCATTACATCCCGAGTTCCATTTACTTCCTTATTTCATCTTACTTCAATTAGTTTAAAACAAATAAACTTGCTTCAGTGGAACATTCTGTGCTAGATGAAGCCTTGATGGAGATTCCTTTCAGCGCATTTTTTAATGTAGTTTTACTTGCATAGTTTTGGAAGCAATCATTTCTGAAACTACAGTTTTAGTTTTATATTCCGTATGTTGAAATTCCGTTCTAATGAATGTGAACCAGTTAAGTGCCAACGTGATTATTGGTCATGAATTGTGTCGACTCTATTATTACGTCTTTGTTTACATAAACAGTAAAGCGGTTTTTCATTTCTTGATTCTTTGGTCATTATCACTAAAAACTGCTGTTCACTACAAAACTATTCCTGTTTTTTTTTACTTCTAAGCAAGTACATTTTGTACATTTTATATAAACTTCGTTTATTTTGTCCCATCTTGCATCTTTAGTAAATGCTGCTGAAATTTTTTTCTTCAGAAGCTTTTTTTTAAAACTTTCTTTTAAGCGCAAACTACGTATACGCAATACGTAATACTTTGTTGCAACAACATTTATTTTATCTTTTATCACTTGTTTTACAATACAAAGTTAAATCGTTTATTTTTGGAGATCGTCCTAAAACGGTGTCCGGGTTTAACAAGAGGAAAGGGTGGTTAATTAAACTGTGATAGATTGCGGCAGGATGAGGGAAGGTAACAAGAAATATGAGTTTTCATATTTTGGTTCGCACAAAACCATTTTATGTAACAACTAGAGGTACCCGCACGGCTTTGCCCGTGGTATAAAACTAAAACGTCATTTGGTAATAAATTCATATCGCAGAAAGAATACTCAATTTTAGTTATAATTCAACTATAATTCCTTAATAACAATTTGGGTGTGTGTTATAGTGTGGTAGGGGAGGGTAGCTTGAATTGTGAAATATTGAGAAAAAGGGATGGAGGGGGGCCAAGTATGTTGGGGAAAAAGTGTTGCTCTATTTATACTCATACCCTTATAAAGTTTTTTTTGATGTTTTAAATTATTTTCTTTTTGATATAGACATAGATATTTAAACGTTATTCAGAAAAAATACTTTTTTAGCTCGAGTTTTTAAAATAAAACTTTTTTTAGGCAGCTAAAGTATAAAAACATTAATGTCCCGAGAATTCTGCGCTAGTTGTACTGTCTAAAATTAATAATGGTAGATTGATAGTTAGAGAAATAAGTAAAGCACATAGTGTATCAAAAAGTACACTAACATAATTATCCACACAAGTTGAGTACCAAAGGTACCAAGAAAAATATGACCAGACTAAGTATAATGCATCGCTGCAGGCCCGTCATTTCACGTTTTTAGAGGAGGGGGGGGGGGGACAAAGGGTGCAAACACAATGCAATTTCATCGGAAAAAGCAAACACCACGTCCACTTATATATTAATTAACTGATTTCTCAAAACCGAGGGGGGTCAATTACCCCCCTCTTGACCCCCCAAATGAAGGGTGCAAACACAAATCAATTTCATCGAAAAAAAGCAAACACCACGTCCACTTATATATTAATTAACTGATTTCTCAAAACCGGGGGGGGGGGGGGACAATTGACCCCGCTCCCTTCTGACCCCCCAAATGACAGGTCTGATTCGTTGTAAGTTTCCCTTTGTTTTGTTTTTTAAATTCAACCCCCTATATCAGATAAGATCAATGAAAATGAAGTGGCCGACTACTGGATTCAACGTGGCCGAGCACTGGATTTCTGTGACCGACTACTGGAGCATTTACTAGTGTTGACAACAGCTTGGATTTAAACATAGTTTTTTTTTTTAATTTCTGAAACAGTTAGGTGATTCACTATCAGAAAGGTTCATTCTAAAGTTTTACCTTGTTTTTTTTGCTGTATTGATAGCTGAAAGTTCTAGGTTAGATAAGATCCACAAAAGATCTCTTAAATGGCCGACTACTGGAGCACTTACCCTACTTAAAATTAAATACGTCTTAAAATTTATGTATAAAACACATAAAAGTGAAATTTAAATTTGTGTTCTTATTAATAAGTCTTCTTTAACACATGTTCCCTGTTCGTGCTGTACCTCTTAGTCCTTTTTCTTTTATTCTAGTATAAAGGTTTATAAATAAAATTTGAGATACGTTCATGGGTAAATATGGAATAAAATAATTAAAACACTCATACTCACTGAGGGCTCTTAAAAATGAATACATGACAATATAAAATTTTTATGAAACAATAAGAAGATTTAATGTAATTCGACTTTAATCCAAGAGATCTTCGTAGATTGAGCAGAAGGGACCTATTAATTCTGAAGTTTTAGGAAAAGGTGAGATAAACGCTATTTTTAAAGACCGGAAAATCTGTGTGTCAGACGTAGGCTAGGGTTCTGTTATTTTGACCTCATTGTATACGTAAGTTTGAGGCAGTTTCCGACAATTTTACAGGCTCTACCATGGGAAACCAAGTGACAAGTTTTGTGGAGGAATGAAACACGGGAGAATCTTACATCACTATAAATATAGCTATTGTGTGTGACTTGGTGGCTAAACGTAGGAAGTAGTCGGAGTTAATGATTGGGCAACTGTCATAAATCTTATGAAAATGTCTGTTTCAATGGCGGGTTTTTAAATATTTTTTTCAGCACTTTAGTTTTCACTAGTCTTTCAAAAAGCAAGTGCTTGTGCTTTCTGTGGCTTTCTTTTCATTAATTCATTTGTTCTTTCTTGATTTTAATGACTTGATTCTTGAGTTTCTTGATTTCGGTGTAAAATGTGCAAGGGAGTAAAAAGCGATGTTTAAATGATAGCAGCAGATTATTGCAATCAATATTTTTGAATTACATAAATTGTTTTTGTTACATTATAAGTTTAATGTTTTCTTAAAGTTATGAAAAAAAAAAGAATATTTTGCTCGATATTTCGCTTTTTCTTGTATTATTTCTTTTAATTTTTGGCTTAAATAACTTTATTCTTGTATTTTGTCTTCGACTCATTTAAGTATGATTAAGCGGTTTTTCGTTAAAAAACTAGAAATTGAAATAACTGTAAAAATTTCTGGGCTTTGTTAAGCATATTATATATTTTAAGTATCGAAAGTTCTCTTTCTATATATTTATTTTTAGAAACAGGAATTTGATTTTTCTTTGTTTTTGAAAATTATTCAGTCATTTTTGGCTTTTGATTCACAGCCAAAACCAGTTTGTCTTATTATTCGCACTGTCGTTGAACAGCATGAAAACTTTCCCTCGTTTTGGGAAACTTTAACGTTGTCACAAAGCAAATTATTTTTATTATAGTTTGACACTTTTATCTACTTTGGGTGAGTAATGAAGTCTTGGTTTAGCCATTCAAAACAATTTTGTTAATTTACATGTATACAGGAGTTCCCCTATGGGAGGTCATAGTAGGTTACTGTGATCTTCCCAAAAGTTCTTTATTCGGCAAATTTTGTCAGACTATACTGCAGTTTAGAGGCAATATTGCATTTTGAAACAATGATAATGTCTTATTAGATGCAAATATATATACAATGTAGTGCATTAGTAGTTGATAAAATTCGGTGTTTCATTCGGTAAACTGAAAATTTATCCCCTTCCAAAAATTCAAGTTTGGGGTGCCCCTGCATGTAATCTCCATATGCTGTAACTCGAACGTTACGACACAAGTACAAAAAAAAAAAAAAAAAAAAAAAAAAAACAATAAATAAATATATATATATATATATATATATATATATATATATATATATATATATATATATATATATATATATATATATATATATATAACTAAATAAATAAATAAATACGCACACTTTGGAGAATGCAGCAATTATTATTTAATCATGCAGAGTTTAATTTATGTATATGCTTAATTTTTTGTACAGTAAATAGGTCAAAATGTCAAACCTAACTCGTCCTTAACGTGCGCATTAAATAATAATGTGCGCAAGTATTAGTATTGAAGAAGTTAGGGGGGGGGGGAATTTATATGCTATGCATGTGAGACACAATTTTTAAGAAGTTAATGTTGTTAAATGGTTTATTAATAGTTTTTTATATTAAATACTCTTTTTAATAAACGTTAGTATGAAGAAGAAAAATTAATTAGTTCATCTTTTATTAAATCTCTTACAAGTTTGTTTTTGGTGAAACATTACAACAAATTGCATTATATAAAATGGAACACGCATAGCAATAATGTTGTCATTTTCAAAATGTTTAAAAATGAATTGATTTTTTTTTTCACAATTGCTCATTTGTTATATTTTTTCTTTACTCGTGGAAGTCTTATGATTCATTAAGAGCAAAATGCTTTGTTATTAATAGAAGAGCAAAATGCCCAGCCTTAAAATAAATTATAATGAAAATTTTGCATAATATGCATTCTTCGTCTAAGTTATCCTTTTCTTCCATAATTAATCACACGTGCAGCAATTAAAGCATCGTTTTAAAGTTAATTACAGTTGAAATATTCGGTAACTTCTAAGTGAGACCATAAATCACCACACTGTAGCATATGTTGATTAGGAGTACATATACACACTTTCAGTAAGGCTTTGTTCTCAAATTTAAATCAGGATTAATGCTTCGATACATTAATGAAAATGCGCGCCACCTAATCATTAAGTATCTAATTTTAAAATGCAATCGTATTTTTTATCATTTTCCTTTTTAAGTTACTAAGGTTTGGAAATTTTTTATATAACTTTGATTATTAGTTTCTAAAGGGTGATACGGTCGGAAAAACTTAATTACTGAACCATAAATAATGTAAAACTTCGACGTTTAAATGTATTTAAATTTTAAATGTACAAACGCTTTTTATCTTCTGTTCAAGTTACTGACATAAAATATGTGTTACTTGAAGTATTAGAATTTCTTATGTCGATGCAATTCATACAATCAAAAAAAAAAAAAAAAGACACTCAAATGCACACTATGTAATAAAGTTTTGGGGCACACTAAAAAAAAAAAAAAATTTTACGAACTTATCCAAAATGAAACCTACAGTTATATAACTTCCGTTGCATAGAAGGTATGCTTCAGCTATTGTTTTCTAGTAAAAATTAAGTCACAAGTGCAGTTAGGATATCAGCAACGACATGAAGAAACAACAATAGGTTTTTAACAATCATTCATTGTTTAAAAGCTATGAGTAAGAAGTCAATTTCAGAAATTATTTTAATTACGATGTATACAATTGAAGGGCTTGAGAGATGAAGGGGTTATGTGACAAAACAGAAATTGCGAGTAATTAAAGTTTAAAGTTTTATTGTTGCAGTTGTTGAAGCTTTTTTGTTTTCTGCTTTTGTCACTAGTGTGCGGATTAAATTATTTTATTGACATCTACTGCTTGATGTATTAAGTTTTAGTTGCTTACCTGTATCCATTGCTTACCATTGTACAGAGTGTTCATTTTTCAAAATGTAACTTAGCCCCTTCATTATCCAAGCCCTTCAATTATGTTATAAATTTTTGCACACGGATCACTTATATTCATTACGATGTACCGTAAAATGGGGTGAACAATTTTCAGCTTTGATTATGAAAAAAGGAATTTTTTTTTTACATTTGATTTTCTGTGTGAAAACTTCGATCTTGCTTTATTCTTGATATTCCAAGCAAAAATAAAACACGTTGAACAGACTTTTTTTTAAATGAAATTTTTTAGAAGTGTTTCGGTTCACTTCACTAATGGGGTGAATCGGAGCACATGTCTTTTCGGACATGTTAAAACTTTCAGTTTTTTCAATTTAACCTTTAATGGGCTGAACAAAAATGAGTAATATTGCTAGGAGAGAATAAAAACAAATAGTTACTGTCAAATATGGCTATTATTTTGGTTACTAGAAAATATGATTTGTTAAAAATTGAAATTAATTTTGAACTTATGTAAGAGAAAAAATGATTTTGACAAAATGCCTTTGAATTGAAAAATAATGATTTAATACGAATTCACTCATATCGTCCATAAAAAAGTTGTCATGTTGTTAAAACGAGTAGATATTTCGATGTTGTTGCTTGGCTTAAGTTTTTTCATAACATAATTTGGGAGGAATGCTGTCTTTTCTTTAGTTTGCTGAAGTTTTCAGTTTTTGGAGACGCTTTTGTAAAATCTTCCCAAGTATTCATCGTTGTTTGGGAACAGGTGTTTAAAGCCTGTGTGGGTTATTTTCTCAATTCGTTAACTTTTGTGTCCTTCATCCATATCTTCCAATTAAACACCTATTTTCATTATCTAATGCTATGTTCTATTCAAGATGCTCACAAAGAGTAATGACAACGTGCATTGGCACTATTTCGCACTTAAATTATATATTAAAAAGAATAACATATAGGCAAAATGTCATTTCCGTCCCCTGTCCCCACACACATTTGTCAAATTTGAAAAAAAATTACTAGATGAAGAAACATTTTAAAAAATTAATAAATATGCATTATGATATAGTACAAGTGTGTACTTCAATGTACCATATCAGCATTCCTTATCATATTTACATATTTTGATAGACAGCTCAATTTATACGTGTCCCCAGGTTTTGAAAAAAATTTCCCCCAAGTAGAAAAACCTTCAATAAAATTCTATAAATGGCGCTAGTTGGCAATGAAATAGCTCAAAATATTTAAGAACATTCTTCTCAGCAGAAAAATACGCTTTAAACGAAGTTTACACATCTTTTAGGGTGTGTGAGGCTTGTTTTATCTTAAAAATTCTATGCGTGACTTTATTCAATGTCATTTCCGTCCCCCTGGTTATCTTCCAGAAAATTTAAATAAAATTAAAAGAAATTCCACTGCCGAATGTGTTCTTACGAACACTTTTAAGGTATCAACAGTTAAATTAAAGATATGAAAAACTTTTCACACTGTTTTCGAAAACCCACTGTTTTGTCATTTCCGTCCCTGCCATTTCCGTCCCCACTTACGAAGTGGTTTCGGGAGAGTGACATTTTAATGAATTTTAAAAATTTTAACGTTATTTATATTGTTGTGTTATTTTTTAATACTTTAGCAAATTTCAAATGGCAATAAGTTAGGCACATTGTTCAATCTTTAAAATTCATAATAATTTAGATAGAATGATATTTAGTTGTATGGAAGTTATTAGTTGTTTAAATTTG
>JAXGGA010014555.1:0-31751 GCA_038373865.1 Uloborus plumipes
ATTTTGGCATAGTTCACATTTAAAAGCGAAATAATATTCGTTCGGTCGATAGGATAGAATGTATGAAAATCCGCTGGAACGATTTTTTTTTTCGAAACACACGAGTTTAATTTTGTTTAAGGAACAAAGCTTAATTTCTAGTGAAAGAAGTGGAGGCGCTGTATAGTTTCCAGAGCTTATTTTTCTCGTCAATAGCTAGAATTTTATATGTGTTAAAAAAATGTTAAAATCTAATGAAATTGAAAATAAGTGCAATAGCTCAGCTCTCGCGAGCTCCCTTGCAAATTAAGTCCTGATAAGGAATAATGTAAAATTAAAGCCTTAAATTTTTGCAAACAATATTGTCAAATGCAGTTCTGCTTCTTGACAAAAAAAAAAGTAAATAATGCATCTCTGCCATTGAATAATGTTACGCTAAAATTTAATCCCCCCCCCCCGGTCAAAAATATAAAAATATTCTTGAGTTGTTGCACGTGGGCGAAGTAAACAACATCGTGTCTGCAGTATCCCTGCTTATTTGTGCCTCCTTTACGTTATAATTTTTTCTCATTTTAGATAACTACTTTACTGTAACTCCTTTACGCTTTTGCTGCTACAGTGCTACGGTCTAAGATACATTTCGTCCACGTTTCTTTAGCACATTCTATGTAAAATGCAAAATTATAAAGATGGAAGTACTTCTTTTATTCTCAACTAAATAAAACATCCCTATTGGAAAGTGGAAAAATTCCCTTTAAGCTGTTTTGTTCAAATATGAATATTTCTATCATAATCTGTATAAAGAGAAAAACTAATCGGAAGGTGTAACAGTTCTCTCAAGAAAATAATCTCCGAATTGTAGTGCAATTTGGAAATATATAACTGAAAAGATATAATTTATAAAATAAGTGTTGAACATAGGGAACACTTCCACGGTATAAGGAACAATTGCAATGATTTTTATTTTTTTATTTTAAAAAAATGTTTTATTTCAGCGAGTGAAGGGTAGTATGTATTTTCTGAGATATAATCCACTGGTCGCCTGTTCTGGTAGTTTTTAACTTTAACTTTTAATTTTAAGCATTTTTCTGTGTTGATTACATCTTGCAGACAATTTTTATGTTTTTCATCCGAGTCGCAGAAAGCTGAAAAAAAAAAAAAAAAAAAGCTCTCGGGCGGACGTCCAATAGGGGGGTCCATTACAGTGGTTGGAAAAACTAGATTTCTTTTGTAGCGAACTACAACTACAACTACTTTATTATAAATGTAGTTGACTATAACTACAACTACTTTTTTTTTAATGTACCGACTACAAACTACTTTTGAATTGTAGTCGCTACTTCGCTACTTTTTAAAAATAAATAAATAAAAAGCAGACACTGTTTGAGGATTGACGGAAAAAATTCGAAAAGTGGTTTATATTGATAAGTTAACTCATTTTGAATATGGAATAGAACTAGGCCTTTGAATTTATTTGTTACTTTTCCTTTTTGTCCTTTTTTTTTTTTTTTTTGCTAAAATTTGTCCTTTATAGATTTTTTTTACAATTTTTACGAATACTTGCCACAAAAATTATTCAAAAGTTGAAAGATTGAAAGAATTCAACCTTCAATTTTTTTTTAATTTCTTGCCAGGGAATATTTAGGAACATAAAAATTATTTGAAGGAATATAAAAAGTAAGATGCCAAACAAACCAATGACATGAAACAGATAGAATGTATTTCTTCAAAATAATGTATCTAAGGGATCAGCTCATATTTTTATGGTTCTTATTTCTCATTGCGTCCGCTGCGGTATACGCCCAAAATGTCGCGGCCGAAATGTCGCGGGCCAAAATGTCGCGGCCAAAATGTCGCCGAGCCAAAATGTCGCGGGCTAAAATGTCGCGGGCCAAAATGTCGCCGGTCCAAAATGTCGCCGAGCCAAAATGTCGCGGGCTAAAATGTCGCGGGCCAAAATGTCGCCGGTCTAAAATGTCGCCAAGCCAAAATGTCGCGGGCCAAAATGTCGCCGGTCCAAAATGTCGCCTGCCCAAAATGTCGCGGGCCAAAATGTCGCGTGGTCAAAATGTCGCCGGGCCAAAATGTCGCCGGGCCAAAATGTCGCCGGTCGAAAATGTCGCCGGGCCAAAATGTCGCCGGTCAAAAATGTCGCCGGTCTAAAATGTCGCCGGTCCAAAATGTCGCAGGTCCAAAATGTCGCCGGTCCAAAATGTCGCCGGTCAAAAATGTCGCGGGCCAAAATGTCGCCAGTTCAAATGTCGTCAGACAAAAATGTAGAAGGTCCGATATTGATACAGTTAGTATCAAAAATTAAAATATATGAAAAGGCTTTTTTACACCGAATTAGCAAAAAATTGCTAATTGCTGTTGATGAACGTGTGCGTTAACGATAGTATGTACTAAAATTTTTGAAAATACTAAAAAAAATTTACCCTTTCGGCTTGTAACTGTTTCGAGCGCTTTCCAAGAAACAAATAGTTTTCAAACAAGCGTACGTTATTTATTTACAATAGCTTATTTCACCGTAACTCGCTATCTACCAACTTAAAAACGAATAGATTAGCAGCCCAAGCCAAGTTTAATTGATATCGAAAGGAAAATTTGTGTGTTAAAAAAGAAGTTGAAGAACAGTGAAATGAATAAGACAGATATACAATGTTTGAAACTTGGTTTCTGTTAAAATTTCTTACATGATCGAAAGCAAGTCTACATTATTTAAATAATAGAGGTCTTTTTATTTTCTTCTTCATAAAATGTGTAAAAGAAAGTATTGGATCAGTGAAAAATTGTCAATTTGGAAGAATTTACACTTTCTGACGTGTGAGGAATTCAATTTTATCGTTTATTTTTTTAAGGGAAAATGTGTAAGTGTGTATCTGCGTGACCCATTTTCTGGGGGCGACTCTACCACAAAACTTAGTGCGTGAATTAGAATGAAATTTGGATCATACATGTACCAACCAATATGTGATTCAGTGCTGATTGGTTTTTGCCGCTAGTTCTTCCAAGTTTTTACATGCAAGAATGTAATGGAACGTTTTCAGCATAGCGTGATTAATGTCTGAAGAAGGTTCAGACGAAATAAAATAAAAATTGGCCCATAGGAAGCCTTCAGAAGATACGCCACATCATCGAGGAAGCAGAGCAATTGAACTTTTTATTTTTCATTATTTGTGAGTGATGTATATCAAGAAGTAATGCAAGTATTCAGACAAAATTTTGTTTTTAGAATGGTCTTAAAAGGAGAGATGCTTATTCATTTCTAGCGTTAATCAGCTCAGACATGGTTCTGTACCTTCGTTACAATCAGTATTTAAATGTGGAGTTGAATATAATACCATTTTTTTCTCTTGACATTTCACTTCCCCTTCCACCACTCAGTTGTTACAAAGAAAGCAATAATTCCATGAACTAATTTGATTTCAAACGTCCCCAAACAACTCTTAAAGAAAATGTTCTATAAGAAAATTGCCGGCTACGCGGTGATTAAACGGTATTCCGTTTTTGCAAAAAAAAAAAAAAAAAATCCTTTACAGCAAATTTATTTGTTTAATTTCTTTGTGTGAAAAAAAAAAAAGAAATAATTCTAAATATAGTTTAAAAAAAACTAAAAAATACGCTTTTAGAGTAAATCAAATTCAAAAGAAGATTTTGAAAACTGTTGAATATCCGCTAAGTTTACATGCACTTATAATATGCTTTTGTGGACGATCGATGCCCAACTCAGAACTAATGTCAAATGCACTTATTATACATCAACATGCAATATAGTTTAGCCTTTAGTAATAATAATGGTATTAAACGTATTACTTTTATACGTTTGTAAAGAACGTGAATTTTATTTTTGACTCAGAGTTACATACATACAAACGAACAAACAAAAAAACCTACTTGTGAAACTAGTAAAAGCGTATTAGAAAAGGAAGAAATTTAGCGTCCCTGGGCCCTAAGTACAGCCCTGAAAAAACTATGGCATTATTTTGGTACTGAA
Organism: Uloborus plumipes; assembly: GCA_038373865.1. Lineage (NCBI taxonomy): Eukaryota > Metazoa > Arthropoda > Arachnida > Araneae > Uloboridae > Uloborus > Uloborus plumipes. Next base: position 3,974 of record JAXGGA010014555.1, read on the forward strand.
ATAATTTAAGCTTTAGAAAAAATCAATTTAGTTACATTTTTGTTAATAACTTAAGCTAATTTTCTAAACTGCTACGTTTAAAAAAAGTTACTAAACTTAAACAGGTGTATTTATCATATCGTGATAAGCTTATTAGTAAAATTGAGCTACATAATTAAGCTGCATTGAATTTGTGAATTACTGGAAACATTCAATCTGTACTATACACTTACGTCATTTTGGAACGGATATATTTTGGACCGGCGTTATTTTGGACCGACGACATTTTTGACCGGCGACATTTTAGACCGGCGACATTTTAGACCGGCGACATTTTAGACCGGCGACATTTTTGATCGGCGACATTTTGGCCCGGCGACATTTTTGACCGGCGACATTCTGGCCCGGCGACATTTTTGACCGGCGACATTTTGACCACGCGACATTTTGGCCCGCGACATTTTGGGCAGGCGACATTTTGGACCGGCGACATTTTAGCCCGCGACATTTTGGACCGGCGACATTTTGGCCCGCGACATTTTAGCCCGCGACATTTTGGCTCGGCGACATTTTGGACCGGCGACATTTTGGCCCGCGACATTTTAGCCCGCGACATTTTGGCTCGGCGACATTTTGGACCGGCGACATTTCTGCCCGCGACATTTCAGCCCGCGACATTTTGGCTCGGCGACATTTTGGCCGCGACATTTTGGCCCGCGACATTTCGGCCGCGACATTTTGACCCCAAACCGTCCGCTGCTGTACTCGTGCAAGATTTGCACCAGTCAGAGTCAATTAATACATTTTTTAACCCTTTGTTCTCTTTTTTTTTAATTTTTCAATTTATTTTTTTAATTTAAAAGTAGTTTTCAGAAATCGCTACAAACTACAATTTTTTTGTATCGCGCTACTCACTACTCTACTCTTTTTAAAAAGTAGTGCGCTACACTACAAACTACTCAAAAATGTAGTTACTACAGTAGTTTCGCTACTTGTAGCGCGCTACTTCCGACCACTGGCTCCATTAAAGGGTTAAAACGCTCAAAATTGAATAAGAATTCTAACTATAGAGAATAATTCTCACTCCGATGAACGTGAAATGGGAGAACTTCCCCGAAATCACGACCCCAACTTCACGTCGAGCACGAACGGTTGCTGTTCACTTTTGAAAACCACATTCGCTGCCAAGAGAACAACAAACCCAAATAAAAAAAAAATTAAATCTCCTATAATGGGGGATTATTCTGCGGATCGCGCGCCGCTTGTTTAGCAATTCGGATAATTGTGTTGTATACTTTAAAGAGCACGTCCAGCTGACAGATCCATTCTCGCCGCACTGACCTTTTCCCGGTGCCCAGGGCTTAGGGGGGAGCCAAGTCCTCCGACATTTTGGTCCCAGAAAACTGTGTTGAAGAAAACTTGGCTTTAAAGCTTTTTATATGAGTTGCTTTGATTGAAGTTTGGCTGTGTTGTTTTTAAAGCAGTAAGTTACCACCCCTAACCCAGGACGGAAACCAGACTGGATTCAAGGATCTCTGAGAACCAACATGTCGGACAGGTCTACCTCTCTTCTCAAGGGGTTCTGCCTTTCCCAAACTCCAATATCGGAGGAGGCATACGGTAACAACCCCTTGCATTTAGCCGTGTCACGTTATACGCGTCTTTATTAGCGTCATTATGTCTCGAACGCGATCATGCAGTTAGCTTCTCTAATAAGGGCGAGGTATGGTGGTATAAAAGGCACTCCGGAATCTTGAGGCTTTTGGGCAACATCGTTTGCGTTTTTGTATCCTGTTGTGAATAGCGACGTCGTGACCACTCTCGGTGATAGGGCACGTGAAGTGGAGACAATAATTAGTACGATTCGTTCGTTATTAACAAATGAAGCATCGGCCTCGATGTGAAACTGGGGATTTCCAACGAGATTTTGTGATTATTTCAACGTGGGTGAATGAGTTAAACGCTCCTGGAATGTTTATAAAAAAGTCTGCATGGAGAAATAAGAGACATTTAAAAAGTCGTAGCTGTCAGATTCAAAATCAAAGGGTGCCTTCATGGGAAGTCACTGCGACCCCTCAATAAGTTTCTTTATTTGGCAAATTTTGTCTGACGATTCGACAAATTTGGAAACATTGATGCAAGAATGCATTTTTTGCTTAGTTTTTAATTCCTGGTATCTTTTCTCATTAGATGTGTGCGTGCTGAGTTGCTTTCTAAATATGGCTACAAGTATGGGAATTTTCGGTATTTTTTTTTTTTCAGTTTTCGGTTCATATATCAAAATCTATTTACTTGCGAGGCAAGTAATTGGTTGGTAAATTAAAGAGCGGAGATTTTTGGGACTCTGCAAAAGGCCTATTTTCCTTTTAATTTGGACTCTGCTCCAAAATTCACGAACTTTGAAATCAAATATCTCCGCATCTCTCACAGAAACAATAAAAATAAGAGCATCATTTAAAAAGTAATTTCATGCTTTTTAATTTACCAACCAATGATTTTCCTTGCAAGTAAATAAATTTTGATACATGAAACGAAAACTTATAAGATCACACCTAAAATCCAAGATTATGGCTCCTCCCTAATTGCGGGGGCAATTCGACAGAAACATTTTCCTCTAATCATAATTATGTATTAATATTATTTTGTTTGAAAATATATGGGGGTAGAAATTTGCTGTGTCGTCTTAGACTATAACTAGTTTTACACAATCACAAATCGGATTGTTTCTTAAGTTGCTGCTACCGTTCCTGAAGAGGACTTAGACTACATGAGGTAATCCTGCTCTAGAAACAAAAATATCTGAAGCCCTAGTTAAGCCTAGGCCTCTTTTAGTAGCGAAGAATGTCAAAAGAAGGCAGCAAAGCAGGGGAGCTTTCGGAGGATCAGTGAAATAAAAAAAGTCTTGCATGAAACAAAAAGAAAAAAAAATCTTGCTCCTTGATTGATGCTTCTTTCAATGAAGACGATGGAAACGCAGCAGACGTTGATTGTCTATCATTTAATGATGACGTCTAACTCGGAATGATGGATTAACTGTGGGAAGTGTGTTGTCTTGGCTTATAATAGGTGTAGTGAAGTGGGGGAGGCAACCTTAAGGGTGAATCTTTTAAATAATTTTTTTTAAAGTTTTTCTTCGCTTAAAAAAGTGTTTAAAGAGGAAAGAAATTTTGAGGGTAGTATGAAGTAGTCGATTCGAATAGAATTGTAAACGGAACAAAAAAAAAACGAAATTTTACAATTATTTTATTAATTGAGGAACATCGAAGTATTCTTTAAAAGAGATCCTCTTCTTCCAAGGGCAATTTGTACATCCCCTCAAATGTCACGGAGACTCCCCAGAACTAGAGCCTCCCCCCCCCAAAGATCAAATTACTGTCTCGCTTAAAAATTTCAGTGAAGCAGTTTACCCCCCCCCCCCCCCCCCACCCGTGGATACTCCTGTTTGTCGTAATTGAAATGCTTGGAAGATGAAGGTGGTTATGTGACAAAACCGAAATTTCGAGTAATTAAAGTTCAAAGTTTTGCAGTTGTTGCACCTTTTTGGTTTTGGCGTAAAGTGAGCTTATGAAGTTGGTCTAATAACTTCTATTTTTTGTTATACCAATTTTTATTTACTTACCTGTATCCGTTGCTCCCCATTATCCAGAGTGTATATTCAAAAAATGTAACATAACCCCTTCATCCTCTAAGCCCTTCAATTATGAGTCGTAATATGAAATATAATAATAATTAATACAGTTTTGAAAAAAATATTGGTAATAATTTATAAAGTTAATTCCTTCACCAGAAAAATAATTGCCATTTTCATTTCAGAAAAGCCCTTCACTGGTGAAAGCACCTGACAAAATCAGAAGATCTAGGTAAGAAATACTTTTCTAAACCTTTTTTTTTAAATTTTTAAATACAGTAGAATTTAAGTAAGAGATTTTTTCTCTGTATAGATGATCTCTTTAAAGGCAGTTCCTGATCCTAATGTTGTTTTAATTCATGAGAACAATGTCGGAAAGTTCTCTCATGGCAAAGTCTTCATCGTTAAGCAACTTCTATTCAAAAGCACTTCTAATCTGAAAAATTCCTGTAGCTTAAGAGGCAAAGAACCGGGCAGAAATCGGGTGTCCGGATATACACCATTTTTGATTTTGTTAAAATTTTTATGGTGGATTCTCCTAAAGATTTCAGAAGACACGTATTTTTTCTTTTTCCCAAAAAAAATTTTGGGGGGCCGGTAAAAATTCGTAAAGTTAGACCAAATTCATGTTTTTCTAAAATCGACCTTTTTTCAAATTCGATTATTTCAGCTCGCTGAGCATCAGCCAAGGTATTTTTTGCGATTACATCATCACGTTTAGTGTCCAAATCGAAATATATTTTAAATTTTACAGCTAGCTGACCATCGGGGGATCCTGTCAGGGGCGGCCAAACTTCGCCGAAGCATAGGCGGACTTAGGCTGTTCATTCTGGGGGTGCAGAATACCGGGGCCTGGGAGGGGGGGGGGGAGGTGGTATTCCACAGGTCAAACAAGGCTCCGGGGCATTCTTTCAGAAAATAATCTTTTTTTTTTTTTTTTTTGAGTTTAATCATCATTATGGTTGTTTCGAAGTGAAAGAAACTAACAATGTACCAATGAATACCCAACTGCAGTGAATACGATTTTTCTATAATACGGCACTGAATAATATTTGTGGCTTGGTTCTAAAAGAGTCAATGTCAATTTTTTCACATTCTGTGTTATTTACATCAAAAGTTTCCAATTTAGTAAAACTCTAATTCTACAAAGGCTAATGTCTATATAATATATAATAATATATATTATATAAATTATTATATGTATTATAAATTTATATAATATATAATATAATATATAAAAAATTTCATATGATAAAATAATGTTTCTTTACACTAAGAATAAACAAATACCAAAAAATAATAATGGGAATCTTAGTAATATAACAAAGTTATAGTACCGTAAAATGGGGTGTATAGGAACAGCGGGGTCAATCGGAACAAAACTTCCAGACCGTACAAAGAAATTCTTCATAAATATACTATTGGGTATTTTTCGCCATTAATTTTTTTTTTTAGAAAGGTAAGATCATAGGAAGTAGGAAAAAATTACTTTAGTCAATCTGGCAACGCTACTGGCTTCTAAGGAGGGCTGTACGTGGAATGCTAGAAAACATCACATTTTCATAGACTGCAAAACTTCATATGCAAGAACAAACCTTCTTATATTTTAAACCTAAGAGTGGTATGTTTCAATTATACATGTATCTGAACAACAGAATACCACATTAGAATTTACATTTTTTATAAATTGTGTCATAAAAATGAAGAATTCTGAAAAATGCCATTGGAAAAAAAATTGCGGGGTGAATCGGAACACTTTGTTCTGTTGTTCCAATTCAAACTTATTTGAAGGAAACTGTTTGAAAAATCAAGATTCTAACCCCAGTTCCTCTAATCAAGACAAGGACAAGGATTTATTACTGTTTATCCCTTCTCGTGAGCAACTAGATCTTAGAATGACAGAAAGTTGCAGATTTCATAAGATTTTTTCTCCAGGAGACTTCTTTTTATTTAAAATACGAGAAGAAAAGTCATATAGACTTTAGATAGCAAAAGGCAAGCACACAGACAGTGATGAATAAGCGAAAAAATCTTTCAGGACAATCCCCGAAACCCAGAGATTTTAAGAAACTAAAGAAAAGGTAGAGATCATCCCAGAAGATGCTATGAAAAAACTTAAGCCAAGTCACAATTGCTAGTTTTAAGGACAAGTACATATTTGTGGACGACATGAGTGACTTCCATTCGTGTTAAATCTTTGTATTTCAATCCAAAAGCATTTCTTAAAATTACTTTTCATTTTTCATAAGTTCAAAATTATTTTGAATTTTGACAAATTATGAACGTTTACTGGTATTGAAATTATACTTTTATTTGACAGTAATTATCTGTTCTTGTTCTCCCTCATCAATACTACTCATGTTTGTGAGACCTATTACAGGTTTCATGGAAAAAAATACAAATTTTAACATGTGTTCCGATTGACCCCTATCAGCGGGGTGATTCGGAACACCCATAATTTCCTATATATTTTAATAATAACTGTTCAAAATGTTTTGTGTTTGCTTGGAATATCAAAAGTAAAGCAAGACCGAAGTTTTTACCCAGAAAATCAAATTGAAAAAAAAAAATGTTAACTGCTTTTTTACAATCAAAGCTGAAAAGTGTTCCGATTCACCCCATTTTACGGTATTCTAAAAAATCTCAAATATCTTTCATCGCCTTTTTCTCGAAACTAACATTTTTGACTTAGGCCCTTTTAGAACCAAGCCACAGATATATAATTATTTGATTTATGTAATGATTTATTTGCTATTATTATTTCCTTTTTTTAAAATAGATAAAAATATTGTTATTTTTAATATGATGTTGATATTATTGTAGCGACATTTGCTCGAAAAAAGGTACGAAAATAGGAATTTATTAACATGACTCGTCAAAAATGAATTTAAGGAACATAAACTATTACAAAGCTCAAAATACAAATATAATTCTTTAAACAATACTAGTAAAATAATAGAGTGAAGTTATTGCAATAAAAATAAATACATCAGAAACATTTTTAAAGACCTTCAAAAGTAGTTCAATAGTGATAGTAACAAGCTGAGACTCACTTTCATCGAATCCGGAAGTAATTGGTGGAAAGCTGGATATTTTTTTATAATACTTTCCTCCAAAACTTTTTCGAAATTGAAATTATTTATGCTACCTTTGATGACGTTGGAGGATCAAGACTCCTCTGGGAAACTTACTGAAACTTAAATTCTAAACACGCAATTTCAGGCTATCTTTAGTGACGTTAAAGGAATTGAGAAGACTCGGGGCATCTCTCCTGAAATATTTAGACACTGAAGCACAACTCATGATAGAGTAAAAGAAAGGAATATGAGTTTTTTTTTTTTTTCTTTTTAAACTGAAGTCTCATTTAAATTATCTTTGGGAAGTAAAAGTTCAAAGACCCTCCCCTGAAAGATTTTCGATATATAGATGCGCAATTTCGCGTTCTCTTTGGAGACGTTAAGACACAAAAAGTGGTTAGGGATCTCCCTAATCTTATCTTTAATACCGTCAAGAGAAGAGGCAGAATTCGGGCGCTGTGCCCCGAAATTTTGCGGCATTGAAGCTTCAAGAATGCAATTTTAAGCTCTATTTTTTTTAAACTGAAGGTTCAAAATTTTACTTTTAGCAGAGGTGCCCATTACCCCCCCCCCCCCCCCAAGAGCAAAAACTTATCATCCAAGAATTCCACGAAGATCCCTCTAAAAACGAGAGCCACACGTGAAAGAAGAGGAAAACAAAAACTTTTAAAAACGCCCCTTAAAAATAATTCAATAGCGTCGCTTACGCTATGATTCTTGATAGGAACAACTGCGTTTAGGCTTTGTCTAACAACATTTAGGATAATAAAAGGATTTAGGGACTCTTCCGGAAATTTTTGGGCATAGAGACTGATTCGGAAGCTTTCTCTCTTTTCTAAAAACACATTTTAGAGCTAAAGACTATAGAAAAGTTAGGAGGATATCAACTACCGTTAACTGTTTGAATTTTAAGTCTCTAAAATGCCATTTGAGGCAATATTTGACCAAGGTTTGAAGAAGAAGCAGGAAAAGAACTCTCTTCCGAAAATTTTTGGATATTGAAGTCTTGAAACTGCAATGAAATTACACGTTGTAACAGCGAAATTTTAAGATACCTTTGGACTCTTTAAGGGGGTCATGAGCCTTCTTTGAATTCGTGCTTGGTGGATACACGGGCCTCGACTTCCTACCCTAAACCCGCCACTGAGAGGCTGGTAAAGAGATTGAAAATTACGTGCCCCTTCTAGCTCGGCCGGCTTGGACTTCTACCTCTTTTCGATTTTTTTTTCTTTTGTTCAGCTGAAAGCTTGAAAATTATTTGTGAAAAAACTAAAACCGAAAATGATTGCACTTTATTTTAAATTTCTTGCTGGGAGGAATGATTACACTTTATTTTAAATTTATTGAGTGTAGCATTATTTTAAAGACTCTTTTTTCCTGACTGACTAGAAAAAAAGGGGGAATGAGAAGAAAGAGAGAAACGTAATTTGCTGACTAATAATCTACATTTTGAATATTTTTTATTTAAAGATTTCTATTCAAAATGATTAGGATTTTTTCTGTGCGTTTTCTAATTGAAATATCTTCATTTTCCCAAGACACGTTCTTTTTTCTCTAGAGTAAATCTCAAGGGCTCCGACCCTCTTGGGTTGCACCACTGCCTGGTGCCATCTAACGAATTATTATTAGCAATAATTATTTATTTATTATGTATTTCAAGCTAAAAGAAGGAAAAAAAATTAAGAGTGAACTTAAACCGAATAATAATAACTACCTTTATTTAAAAAAAAAAAAAATCGAATTTTTTTCGGAGGGGGGGGGTATAGGAAGGAAAAACCCTTAGATACACATTTGAAAACAATGTTAATAGAGAGTGAGCTTTTTTTCTTAAGGATTTTTTTTCTTTTTTTTTTGAGCAAACACGAACCGAACACCTACTTTTGAAAAAAAATTTCTCGATTGGGGGGAGCGGGCCCTCTCGCCCCCCTTAAATATTCCTTAGGTTAGAGCTGTGAGAATAAGCTAGGGGTCCTCAGAAAAGTACAAGCACGTGTTTAACGACGTCAGTTGAATACTTTCGGCTGTTTCCCTCGAGGCGACTTTCGGAAGGAACACTTTTCGTGGGAAAGAGTAAAGCATTCAGAGAAAAATAGACCTCCGAAACGTGTTTTTAAAGAAAATTTTTTGCTCTACAATAACCAAGTTAATTGAGGATTTTTCCCCTAGAACCCCTCGGATAATCGAGATTGAAATAATCGTTCAGCAAGAATTTTTTATCCAGTTACGCATTTTTATTTATTTATTTTAGTAAGGGAAAAAATTTCAAACTAGCTGTTTGATGAAAAAATTTTAATTTAATTTTTTTCATAAAGTCCGGCCAAAATGTTGGGGGTGCGGCGCACCCCCTGGCACCCCCGTAAGTCCGCCTATGCGCCGAAGATAGTGAAAAATTGGCATGTTTGAGGCCCCCTAGCTCCCTGCACTGGGGGGTCAGTAACAATTTTCGCACGAAACCTAGTTAGTACGAGGGCTGTCTGAAAAGTTTCCGACCTCGATATGAAAAAGGCAAAACTTATGAAACAAAGAGAGATGTTCTTATTAAGGAGTCTCTTGGAAACTTGTAACCTTCATTTTGGCTATTTTTAGTACAAATTGTGTGCGTGACAGCCACACTAGTGAGTTGCTCCAACAGTTTTTTTAAAAATGGAAAAAATCGTATATCAAGCTCTGATTCGATACTTGTTTTAAAAAGGAAATACGCCTGCACAAATTAAAAAGGAGTTGGACTCTGTATATGGGGACTCTTCACCATCGTCTACAACCGTAAAATTTTGGGTAGCGGAATTTAAACGTGGCCGTACCAGCTTGAGTGTTCATGAACGCTCAGGTCGACCCAAAACTGCTGCCACTGATGAAGACATTGCTAAAGCTCATCAAATGGGGCTGGATGACGCAGATTGAAGGCGAGATGTATAGAAGAAACTATGAATATCTCTTAAGAATGCGCATGCCACATTTTAAATGAGAAATTAAGCACGCGGAAGCTGGCTGCACTTTAACTGCCGCGTTTGCTCAATTTGACCAGTAACGTGTTCGAATGAACATTTGCAGCGCACTTCTGGCACAATGAACCAGAGTTTTTCTGACGACTTATTACTGTGGATGAAACCTGGATTCATCAGTACACTCCAGAAACAAAAACGCAGTCAAAACAATGGACTGCAAAGTGAGAACAGCTCTACAAAAGGCCAAAACAGTTCCTTCTGCAGGAACAGTGAAGCCGACCGTTTTCTGGGATAGCCATGGAGTGATACTCATTGACTACCTTAAAATGGGAAAAGCCATAACGGGAGCATACTATTCTACTCTCCTTGACAAATTGAAGGAGGAAATAGAAGAAAAACGGCCACATTTGAAAAAGAAAAAAGTTCTTTTTCATCAAGAAAATGCTCCTGCTCACACCGCAGTGGTTTCAGTGGCCAAAATTCACGAATTAAGGCTCGAAATCGTTGAACACCCACCCTACTCACCAGACCTGGCCCCAAGCGACCCTTTCTTGGTCCCTAAGCTGGAAGAAGCACTTGGAGGACGAAGGTTTTCTTCAAATGAGGAGGTCATAAACTTTGTCAACAGCTTTTTTGAGGATACATTTTCACCATTACTTTTGGATGGGTTAAAAGGATGGGATCATTACTTGATGACGTGTGCGGACTTACAAGGAGACTATGTCAAAAAGTAACAGCCAATTTGGACGATAAAAATATTTTATCTATGTTAGGTCGGAAACTTTTCAGACAACCCTCGTACTATATGTATATTACTAAAATCGATCATTAGTTGCAAGGCTAATCCTCAGTGGTGACGAAAAATGGCCCTTTTTGTACGTACAGACACGAAAAAATGTACACTTCGTAACCTTATATCTCTGAATGATGAGGGTCAACAGGGAACTGGATGAGTGTATTTTAAACTAGAGTATGTATTTTCACAATCAAGTGACAGACCTATGGGCAAATGTCCTAGAGGCTAACAAAGTGACCTCAAGATGAGAAAATTGCATGTGTTAACGACGAATCTAGTTAGTTGTGCACACTTCGTGATCTTATATCTCCGTGCACTGAGGGTCAACAGGGAACTTGATGAAAGTATTTTAAACTAAAGAATGTGTATTTTCACAATCAAGTGACAGACCTATGGGCAAATATCCTGGAAGCTCATAAAGTGCACACCGAGATGAGAAAATTGCATGTGTTAACGACGGATCTAGTTAGTTGTGTACACTTCGTGGTCTTTTGTCTCCGTGCACTGAGTCAACAGAGAACTTTATGAGGGTATTTTAAGCTAGAGTATGTGTATTTGCACAAACAAGTGATAGAAATATGGGCAATTTCTTTTTAAGCACACACTACGTATTTCAAAACAGTAAAATGAACTATTCTGTTTTCAATTCAACCAATGCTTTTGGACTTAGACCTCTCCCCAAGGTTGGCACAACCGTGATTATTGAGATTTAATTTGAGAGGGGCATAGTAAAATATACAATGTCCATGAAAAATTGTGTGTGACAAAGCATATAACTCCAGTACAATTAGCTGGATTCGTCTTTAACACATGCAATTTTGTCATCTTGGGGTGCACTTTATGAGGATTGCCCATAGGTCTGTCCCTTGTTCGTGAAAATACACACACTCTAGTCTAAAATACCCTCATCAAGTTCCCTGCTGATCCTCAGTGCACGGAGAAATAAGACCACGAAGTGTACCCACTTAACTAAATTCATCGTTAACACACGCTATTTTCTCATCTTGATGTACGCTTTATGAGTCCCCAAGACATTTGCCCATAGGTCTGTCACTTGGCTGTAAAATACACATAGTCTAGTTTAAAATACTTTCATCAAGTTCCCTATTGACTCTCAGAGTGCACGGAGATATCAGATCACGAAGTGTGCACGACTAACTAGATTCGTCTTTAACACATGCAATTTTCTCATCTTGAGGTGCACTTTATGAGCCTCCAGGACGTTTCCCCATAGGTTTGTCACTTGTTTGTGAAAATACACATACTAACCCCCATTGCAAGGGAGCTAGGGGGCCTCTAAAAATGCCAATTTTTCACTATCTTCGGCGAAGTTTGGCCGCCCCTGATAGGATCCCCGATGGTCAGCTGTAAAATTAAAAATATATTTCGATTTGGACACTAAACGTGATGATGTAATCGCAAAAAATACTTTGGTTGATGCTTAGCGAGCTGAGATAATCGAATTTTAAATAAGGTCGATTTTTGAAAAACACGAATTTGGTCTAAACTTTACGAATTTTTACAGGCCCCCCAAAATTTTTTTTGAGAAAAAGAAAAAATACGTGTCTTCTGAAATCTTTAGAAGAATCCGCCATAAAAATTTTGGCAAAATCAAAAATGGCATGTATCTGACCTGCCTGACTCTTATAAAAACTGCCTCTTAAAAAATAATAATAATCTTGATTAAATGATGTAAACTAAGTTAAAAACTTACCCGTTTTATTTTGAAAGTTCTCTCAACAAAAGTGGTGAACTTTAAGTGGTAGAAATACTTGGTATTTTGCTGTTGTAAGTAAATTTCAGTCTGTGCTTGATTTTTTTCATCCTTTCTTAGCATTTGAATGGAAAGTAATGCTATGAACGTCAGAAGATCGAAGTAAAAATTTAGAATGTCTGTAAAAGTTTGTACTGGAAATATTCTCGTTTTCCTCCATGTATCATTGTCCTGTTCTATAGGTGAATCCAGAAAGTTGTACCCCTTTCGGTTTAGTTGTAGAGGTGAAGTTACTAATGTATCATTGGTATCATTAAATGAATGTTTTATAGAGAAGGAAGGTACTTTTAATGTGAGACATGGAGGGAGAAAATTATCTGGATGTCTACTGGGTTCGTTTGCGCATGAACTCTGGATTTCGAGACTATCTCCAATTTTCAAAGTGGCATTTTCCCTCATTAATCGAATATTTTCATTCATTTACATATCAACAAACAGCAGCTATCAAGTCGACTTAATAACTCATGAATAACATAAAGCGATCGATTCCAAGCTCTCTTTTAAGTGTCATTGTAAGTTTGTTTTTCAAACAATGTCCATTTGACCCTCTGTGAAGTTGTTTATTTAACCCTTCACTGCACGGTGTGCCAGATCTGGCACAAACCAAATAAACCCTTATATATTCCTATGATTTTTAAATGCAGTTAAACTGAGCTTTGTGCCCCTTCTGGAACATTGCTATAACAGTTTAGTGTGGTTTTTATGCACTAGGTAGTTGCACTAGTCTAGGTATTACAATTCTTGCCTTCGAAAGAAAGAGTGTCTGCATTTCCGTTAGAAGTGTGCTTAGTCATTATTTCCTTTGTTCTAAAAATGCTTAAATACACTTAGTGGAAAGTTTGTTTGTACCACTTATGGCACAAAACACATTGTAGATTATTACACTTATCGGTATACAAAGCATATGATATGTGCTTTGTGCCATATATAGAACAAACAATTAAAACATCATTTTTGGTGCACATTTTTAAGATTAATTTTTTTCTTCATTTTTCCTGAACTCAGGGCTATTTAAAAGGTAACAAATGATTTTTTTCATGAAAATATAAAAAATCGTGCAGTGAAGGGTTAACAATGTTCATATCCCCACTGTAAAGGTGTTTGCTTGCCAAAAGCCCTTTTCTCATCGTAAAGTTGTTTATTTTTCATTGCTTGTTTGTCCCACTGTTAGATTGTTTATTTTACAATGCCCCTTTATTTCCAATGTAAAGTTGTTTATTTTACAATACCTCTTTTTCTGTTGCAAAATTGTTCATTTTGCAGTATGCATCTTGACGACAGACAACACATACGAAAAACATTTCTAACACAAAATTTATTTTTTATTTAGAAAAAGTAGAAATTATTTCTACTATTAAAAACAATGTCTCACAAATGTATAATGCATTTTTTGGGCACTTTTTCCCCTTAAATTTTTTATTCATTCAGAAAAAAAGTAATACACAAAACCAATACTGCGGCAAACACAATTTTAGCATTAAAATGTTTTGTTGTTATTATTATTTACTTATTTTATATGATATTATTTTAAGTATACGCATTACGTGTTTTACAACTAACTTTTTTCGACAATTTGAACACAATAGCAAATGACGAAAACACAAAAAAGTAAAAAAAAAAAAATGAATAAAGAAACTTTGCAGCAAAGTAACAATAAATGCAAGTTAACGAATTATCTCTTTTAATCATATCGAGATATAATTATACATTTTGATTAATAAGTTTTATTTGTTTAAATTATTCCTTCTTATTCAAAATAATTATTTTAAGTTTAATTATTAATAATTTATTATTCGTTTAAATTATTCTTATTAATTAAAAGTAATTAACTACGTTCTTTACACTGAATTTAAAGAGGGAATGAGCATGAACAGCAAATTTAATTCTAGACTAGTTTCGGGGTTTGAAAAAACCCCTTTTCAATGCAAAAACCCCAAGAAATTTTTCGACTATTTTCATTGCTGTTAAATGCTTTAATTTCATCATAAAGGATACCTTAATTAATTGTTGATCATTTTTATGAATAATTATAATTTAAAAAAATAGTAAATTGCTTCAAAATGTATAATTGATCCTCAATATTTGTGAATCAACATTAACGAATCAACATTTGTGAATCAACGGTTTCGCAATAGTAGTTATTTCAATTAAATACTATTTGTTTTCTTCACTTGTCATTTGTTAAATAAATTTTTGCTAATTATCAAGTATAAGAACTAGGAATGCGGGGGGGGGGGGTAATGCCCTGAAGACGTATTATTCACCTAAAAAACTCTAGTTTGATGATGAATAAAATGAGTTTCATAAATATATTTTTTAACATTTTATTTTTTCAGTATTAAAAATAAAATCGTTTTTATTTGTGGTACTAAATTGTTGTGAAAAATTGTTATTTAATTTATGGATGTTGTTTTGCTATTTAGATGAAATTTGTGTCATAAAAATTTCAGTTTACAACGCGCAAGCAAAATTAATGTTATGTGTTTATTTATTTATTTTATGGAAATAATTTATTTTCTCCTGTGTTGTCTGTCATCAAGCTTTACGGCAGGCTAAGAGACATTGTAAAATAAACAGATTTACAGTGAGTGAGGGGTTGTCTCCTGACAACTTGGAATTAGAAAACTTTTCATCATTTGTCGATGGAAAAAAATGTTAATTTTGTCAATAGTTAGGTAAAACATATCTCCCCAAAAACAACAGTGTTGTAAAAAAATCCCCCGCCAAGAAAACCTTAAATACTCAGCCTTAAAAAGTTATGATATCGAGTTTTCCCGCCAAGTTTGTGCCAAACTACAACTAACCTGTATGTATAGTTCTTTTAAATTGTTTTCAGTTTTGCCAGGCGGGAAGCTTTGTCTTGTGAGGTGGTTGCTTAATGAGTAAAAACTTCCCGCCTGGCAGGACTGAAAACAATTTAAAAGAACTATACATACAGGTTAGTTGTAGTTTGGCACAAACTTGGCGGGAAAACTCGATATCATAACTTTTTAAGGCTGAGTATTTAAGGTTTTCTTGGCGGGGGATTTTTTTTACAACACTGTTGTTTTTGGGGAGATATCACATGTTTTTGCATTAATATTATTTCCTTGCCTGTTTTTTTTTTTTTTTTCTCTTCAAAATTTACTTTGCATGTTTTTTTTCCCTTCAACATTTTTCTTGGCTGTCCGACATATGTGGTTTTCTTGGCGGCATGCATTTGGTGCAAAAGTTCAAGGATCTTCTTCAGTCTAGGATAAATTTGAAATCAATCACAATGTACCATCCGAACCGACGCAAAACAAAGCTAGTTGCTAACAATACTACGATTAAATTAAAAGTTTAAAAAAAAAACCCAACCCTTACTGCCGATCCCATATTAAAATGAACTAAATTGAAGATCTCTTTTAAAAGCCTTATGCAATAAAATCAATTACAAATATTTTATTTGTTAACAAATAGAAACTGGCAACAGATGAAATTATAAATCATTGAGTTTTCTTTCCTCGGCCCAACAATGAAAACATAAATGCTCAGATGTTGAACAGAGCTAGTAGATAGAAATCGGACCAATTTTAAGCATTAATAACTCCGGGGTGCGATGACCCCGGGGGCTAAATTTTGGGAAAACGTCCTCAATGTCTCATCGAGAATATTCATACCAAAAATCAACACTAAAGACCCCCGGGGAGAAAAGATACGGAAAATAAAAACGAGGGGGGAGGGGGTGGGGGGTCGAAAAACCCCCTATGCCGAGCTTTGGTACAAAATAAATGTGGGTGCAAAAGCAGAGCTCAATCCGAGTTACCGTTTAGTCTGTAGCCCTGTCAAACAATTTTTAAAAAGTGCGAAAAATAGCAATTTTATAACATTTATCACCCCTCCCCCCTGAGGGTCCTGGATGTTTTGCTTTAGTATGTGCCGTCAGGGGCCGCTGGAGATTGAGTATACCAAAAATCAACTCTAGGGATCTTTATGGGGCTGAGATACAGAGGGGTGAAAACCCCGGTTTGGTTACTCGCGTAAACAGTCCTTGTCGCTCTTTTACATTTTTCTTTGCGACGAAAATTTCTTGGCGGCTTGTATTTAGTTTTCTTGGCGGGGCGGGACGCTCCCGCGTCCCGTGATGAAAAACTTTGCTTAGTGCTCCTAATATTTGTTGACAAATGTCAGACTAGTTTCTTGCTTTTAATATTTTGTAAACAATATCAACCTTTTTTTTTTGCCAGCCTGTAAACCGAGCTAGCTCTCTTAACTGAGCTACAAATTAAATAGCATTTTTAAAAATTTCAAAAGGAGAAAGTTATCAAAGCGTGCTGTATACATGATCCAAATACGAAACTTTGTAGCCCCCTTAGTTTGCAACATTTCTTTTATCAATTAAGTAACATTCGCTTGCATTATATTACTAAATAGTTTGCACGTAACGGTATTTATACCTCGTTCGTTTCCTTGAGCCGTCTTTAAAAAATATGTAAAGAGTAGTATTCCGGCTCGATAAAATGAGTATCAAATGTGCTTGGGAACTAAACTCTGGGGGCTCTGTGTTCAGCTGACCATTACCTACCGAAACGCACCCTCAAGCCCCGGTCTCGAAAACTGAAATAGATACAGTAGGCCTTGGCTCCCATGGGCTGTTAGACTACTGAGTTTAGTTTTTGAGCCGATCGCTACTTAAAAATGAATTTTCTTTAAGTTCTGTTCATCGTAGTTTATTATCGTATGAAAGGCAATTTGGTTTAGTTTTCTTTTTCGTAATTTTAGGAGCTTAGACAGGCATCCTACATTTGCTATGGATATAACATATGTCACCGAAAGAATTATTGGTAAGTTGTTAAGTGTTATCCTTTTTCATCATTGACTTGCTATAACTTTGGTGTTCTTACCAATGTTTTCGATTTTCCAGTTGTTGTTTTCCCAAAGACAGAATCCGATGTTACGTATAAAAATAATTTGAAGGAAGTAACGCGCATGCTACGCACAAAACATGGCACAAGTTACATGGTATGTTAATTGTTCTTTGTATTTATTTATTCAATGCTTTATGTAAAATGTACTGCAAAAAAATACCATATGATTGAATCGCAACAAAATGTTGCTGGTTTTAAAATTTGTCATAAAATTGTCAGAAATCGAAAGTTCCATAATACGAGTAATTCGCGCAGAATACGCATCTTCGAGAATACTCGGTACTATTTCCCAAAACTTCTTCACGGTACTATTTCCCAAAACTTAAAATTAAACTTGTAAATTATTTTTAATATTCTGCAATTTTCTTGCTTTGAAGAAATGTATTGCTTTCAAGAAATATATAAAGAAAAAGAAATCAAGTAATTGGAGAAAAAATAATTTCCTTAAATCTGGAGGGAGTGGAGAAAAAAAGTTAACTTTGTAACTCTTGCAGTCAATTTTTTTAAAAAATAGGGTGCTAAAGCTTGACCACGGAGTGATTGCGGGTGACCTTGAAGCGGAAACGAATCTCTTCATTTTGTGATGGGTAGCATCAGAGAGATTAGGCAGGCAGCAAAAACTTCATAAAACAAATTCCAAAAAAAAATTACTTTTCTCGCTAATCCTACTTATTTCAAAATAAAGCGGTCCGTTCCCACTTCAAGGTCACGCGCCATACATCTATCCGTGGTCAAGCTATGAAGCATCTTTGTATAATTTTCTATTATTTTATTTTCATTAGGGGGTACATTGAAAGACAATACAAAAGTGACGGGCCGCCCCACTTTGATGGCACTATTGCTTCTATAAGCTTTGATTTGGAAATCAAAATGTATTATTTTTTCGTTTGAGTAGGGCTATAGACTGGGGTTAAGAAGCAACCAGAGAATGAAATTCAGTGAGCCACATTTCCAGGTCTTAATAATTTACTCCTGATAGCTATAAGAGATTTTATCCAATTGACAGACTGTACAGTAATTATTTTAAAGATTTTTTTTTGTTATAAAGAAAGATGAAAATAATTTGCATTTTCTCAATCCCCTCCCCCTTCTTTTGGATGAAGACATTGAGTCGTTTTAGTTATTTTATTTTTTATTTACTTGTCAATACTTCCCTACATGATGCACTGAAACATCTGATGCTGACGAAATTAGTAAGCAAATAAGTTATACTGAAAAAGCAATAAGTAGCAATGATTGTATATACTTTTGATAAACCAGCTTCAGTATCAAGAATTTAAATTTTTTAAACGATAAACATTTTTAAAAACTTTAGACTTTATAACATTTTATTATTTTCCTGAATGTAATTGCATGTTAATACTGATCTTCATTCTTCCAGGTTTTCAATTTGTCAGAAAAGCGTT
The DNA here is from genome assembly GCA_038373865.1 of Uloborus plumipes. Lineage (NCBI taxonomy): Eukaryota > Metazoa > Arthropoda > Arachnida > Araneae > Uloboridae > Uloborus > Uloborus plumipes. Next base: position 22,468 of record JAXGGA010014555.1, read on the forward strand.
ATGACTTGGCGAAATTCAACAATAGGGTACGTATACATTATTATAACTGAATGTTCGACTAAAGAATCAATGCACTATTACAGTTTTGTGTATATTTCTGACTAAGAAATTATTCTTCTCTTAGGTGTTAGAGTTTGGCTGGCCCCAAAATCTCGCCCCACCTTTAGAAAGGCTGTGTAGTATTTGTAAATCAATTGACTCCTGGATATACAGTGATCCACAAAATATAGCCATAATCCATTCTAAGGTTAGTATTTAGCTTTTTAAATGTATAAAATTATGGATTACTGTTGGTTGAAGCAAGAGGAAGAAGAACTTTAACTTCTACATAATAATAATTTTCCTTAATGATTTAAAAAAGTATTGCGATTGGAATATTTGTCCTTCAACAAAAGTAATTGCGAGTGGAAGTTTATCTGCATTTTCTAAATCAATAAACTGTTTGTTTAGAAATATTTCACACATACATATGCATTACTGTATTTTTCAAAAATGCAATTAAATATTGTGAAATAGACACAGAAAAATCAGATATGAGAAAGAGTGAAAAATTATTTACGAAAAATGAAATGAGAGAAAGACTATGTTTTAGCCATTTTGCTCTGCTTTGACTCTGAAACAAGGATTGATGATTTAGAAAAAAAAAAAAATAATAATAATAAGGCAAGGCGAAAGCTTGTATGAAACACTTTAATGGAAGTTACTTCGTGTATAAACAATATGAAATTTCCATTTGTTTAATTTTTTGTTAATAGTTTTGATTGATTTCATACAACTTCTATTTCTAATTTAAGTTTGCGGCCCCAAAACTTTAACCGCTAGGGCCGCCAGGAGCGCACCACAGCACCCTTGGTGAGGAAGAAAATCTTAGTAGGGTCAGGTGGGGGAAAGTGGGTCTATGGGGGAAAGTGGGGCTATTTTGAAAAACACCCATTTTCTCTTTTCTAATTTAAATAATTTGTTAATCCTTTTTTAAAGACATAAATTAAGATGGCAGCGAATACTTTTATGTTAGTTTTAGAACGTTCTAAACAAATTAAATGCTTACAAAGCGTTTTTTTATGCTCTTTGAATGTGATATGTAAGAGTTAGGTAGTTATTAACTTTCATCTAGAATCATTATTCATAGGCAAATGCTATTAATTTTGGTATAGACTTGTACTAAAACATCTAAGGATCAGCTCTATATAACAAAATAAAAAGTAAGTTTATAATACTATTTATTATGAGGTGTTTTCTGAGGTGGGGTAAAGTGGGTCTATGGCCAAACTTTCCTGAGGGTTTACGATTACGTCACACATTAAGTAAATTGGTGCTTTTTTAATGATTTTATGTCCTTATTTTTTATTATTTTGCTAAAATTGGCTCTTATTCTCATACTTAATCTATATGAACCCAATATATATAAAATGCATCAAAAGTTCCCTTAAAATAAATTTAATTATGTGAATTTGAGACCGTTTCTAAAAAAAGCTCGATTTTAGCCCCACTTTCCCCCACCTGACCCTAATATTTGAATGGTTAATTGCACGGAAAGAAAAGTTTTCTTTTGTATGGAACGACAAAAGATGTTTTTCTTGACGTCATTAGAAATTCTCCACCCCCCCTCCCCCAAAAAATAGTTGCTCCTCTTTCTGAACGTCCAAAAATGTTTTTACTGCTTTGTTCCACTCCGAAAATCTGGAAAACTTGTGTAAAACGCCTTCAGCCTTTCCCCCATTTCCTCTCTTCTCTACGCTGGCTGTAGTTGCAATGGTAAATAAAGGACAAATTCCCAGAGAGTCGATTCTTTGGCGACTGTCTTGGCAACATTGGCTGCTTCTTTAACGCGCCATCAAGCGGGCTCTTTGAAGCTGGAAGAAACGAACGGTATTCCAAGTTTAAAGCGCGCATTTGGTTACAGCAAATACAATTTAACAAATTCAGAACGTTATCAAATGAAAAAAATCAAACTGTTTGGTTATCGCAGTCATATATTTTTCAACTCGAAATAAAAAAAATTACTGCCCTGAGTGGCAGCAATTTGTAGAGTAATGTAAATAAACAAACGCATTCGGGTCGGAAGGTTTATACTTCTTTAAGTTGGAGCATAAGTATTTATATAAGAAAGTAGACGTATCAGAAATTAAAATGGAAATGGGAATAGAAAATTTTGCAAGGCATTGCAACAAGGCAAAGCAAATGGAATGTTGTCTTCGAGAGAAGCCACGAAGGTCTCGAAGAAAACAAAAGCGTTATGAGGCACACAGAAAACCAACTCGTATGTTGAAAAATTATCTGATAAAGTGTATATGTCGTTTATTATTCAACATTTTTCTTGAATTGTTTCATTTTAAGTGTTTACACAGAAATAATGTGAAGTCGCAACATTAATTTTTGCATTGTGATTTTTTTTTTGTGTGAAGTTTAAGGCGACACGGGCCTTAAAACCAATTTTTTGTAAATTTCAAGCAATCCTCTTGAAATTTTTACAGGATGATTATACTAAAATAAGAACAATTCCCACCAAAAATTTCAAATTTTCAACTATAATTTCAAAAGTTATTAAATTTTTAAATTAAATTAAATCGCGTTGGTAATTAAAATGTTCCCTGCCCATCAATTTTGCATTAAATTATGCAACAGTATCATAAAAGTATGCATTAACATTATATTAAGAGAGTGTTGAAGATATTTAAGTATTGTGTGTGAATGAAAACAAATGCAAGATTTTTTTTCAAAATCATGCTAATTTTAACTCAAAAACACGCAGTTTCAATATTACAAATCAGGGTTTAAGATTATAATACTGCATAACTTTAAAAAAATCTCCCAAGAAACTGTTTATTGAACTACTTTTCACTAACTATGCAATTTTTAGGCAAATCAATGCTAAACTCTTAGGCATGGAGCATATTGAAATCGACCGTCACACGAAAAATGTTGTTTTGAGAAAATTAGAATTTTTAGTTTAGGAAAAGAGAATGAAGTCAAATGCTGGAACTATCTATATTCATTAAAATTAGTAAATTCATATAGATTAATTTATTTTAATGGTTGTTAAGAATAACCTTGAAAAAGTTGCATTTTCCAACAGTACCAAGATTTTTACCAAACTTTTGCAAAGATTACAAAGGGGCGTGGTCATTCATGAAAGTACCCATATCTCGATCAATTTTTCACTCATTGGAAAAAATTTTTTTGCCTCATGTTCAGAAGTATTTCTTCTATTTAAAACAATAATAATTGAAAAATTGATATGTTGGTGAATTTTCAGATTTTTGAAACCCCCGTGTCGCCTTAAAGATTAAATGTCCGAAAATAATTTTATTTTCTAAATTAAAAATATTTAGCTCTTTGGTTTGATCAATAAGAAAAACTGCCTTTGTGTTACTTTATGATGTTTTTAATCCTGGTCTTTCCATGCATAAGTTAACACTGGTATAGGTTACATAATTCATACTACTTACCTTACATTGCGTGTTTGATTCAATTTTCTCTCAACAAAATTTTTAAATGCCAGATTATAATATGTACAGTAAATGTGCAAGCATCATTTAGAGTACTGCTCAATAACTTTGTTTTAAGGCAGATATATCTCTGTTTTTGAATTACACATCAGAGCTCTCTTTTGTTAATTTATTAGTTCATTTATATCATCATACTCAAGTACATACTTTAAATGTAGATAAAATTGTGTGTTTATCTCTTTATTTTTTCCTTTAATTTTTAGTTTACATTATTTTTTCACTTGTACATACTGAAATTGAAAATATATGTTTTAATTTTTTAGGGTGATAAAGGCAGAGCAGGTATTGTGATTGCTGCATATATGCATTATAGCAACATTTGTGCAAGGTAAATGCATCAAATATCCAAGATTTTTATTTAATATTTGAGTTACATAATGAGTATAAATATTTCCTGATAATTAAAAAAAAAAGAAAAACAAGTTTTTCAAATACAATATATTTTTTAATGGATACATGACTTTTTTACCCTGCAAAACTTAAACTTATTTAATAAAGAAAACAAATCGTTGCAAAATAATAATAATAATAATTAGGGATGCACCGATTAATCGGCAGTACCGATTAATCGGCCATAATCGGCCACTTTGCCGATTATTAATAATCGGCAAAATTGGGCCGATTAATCGGCTGAAAAATATTTTTCAGATGTTATTCTTTAAAGTATACTTTCACTAGGAAACTATGATGAACAATTTTGTTAACAGTAATAATAATCCTCACAGTTGTAATAATCCTCACAGATATAAAGTTTTCTTTTAATGAATTCTCCTACTTTGAATAAATATACATAGACAATGATGCAACATTTTTCATGTGGCGATAGTTTTCTCCTTAGTACAGTGCTTTCAGATAACCTCTAATTTTGAAAGAATAAAAGTGTTGAATTAAAATGCTACTGATTACTAAAATATATGAATTAAAAGTACTTCTAAATTGGAGTGTTCACCACTCACTCCCCCACCGTTCCTTTTTTTTTTTATAAATTTTTATTTCCAATTAACATAACTAACAATGTGTTAATAATATTATTGACACTAATATGAAAATTGGTTCTAAGAAATTTGATAAAATAATTGAAATTATTTTGTGAAAACTAGGAAAAGGGAAAAAAATCTTCTCCCAGAAATAAATTACTTACTATTTCTAAATAACTACTATTGTATAAGAGATAAAAAACTGATGGTAAAATTGGTAGTAGAAAAACAATTATCCTTATCATTAATCGGCTTAGCCGATTAATCGGCCGATTATCAACAGCCGATTAATCGGTAATCGGTAATCGGCCAATTTGCTTATCGGTGCATCCCTAATAATAATAGTTTTATTTATTTATTTTTTGTTTTGTTTTATGGGAAAAATCTTTTAATAAGAAATATGCAATAGTTTGATGCTACAAATGCTTTTGTTTCAATTTATTTATTTATGTATTTTAGTGCTGATCAAGCTCTTGACAGATTTGCTATGAAACAGTTTTTTGATGACAAATTATCCGATTCCATGCAGCCCTCACAGAAAAGGTATAGTTTTTGAATTCATATTTTTTTAATAATAAATCTACTAATATTTGTATTAAAAAGTAAAATATCAATTTTGTATTCAAGCAGGGATATTTAAACTGCTGATGCCATGTGAAGGGCCAGGGGGGAAAAAAGATGAAAGTGACCAAAAAGCGATTTCGAAAAAAATGAAGAACAAAGTTTGATTTCTTGTCAACTCCCTTTGCAGTTAATCGAGTTTTCATGCACATTTCGTTTGGTTCTCATATTTTTTCCACCTTGTTGTTCTACCAGATGATATTAATTCTGCATAGCCCTTAGATAGCGCTAGACGAAAAAGTGACTTTCATCTTTTTCCCCCTGGCCCTTCATGTATTTCTTATTGTAATGCATATAGACTGCAACTTGTTATTTTATCTTTAAGATGAAATTCTTTTCTCTCTGTACACATCTTTTTCAATCAATGGAGATTGCTTCTTTTGTGCATTCATTTGGTTTGAAGACACTGCACGCTGCTTTAAAAAAACGATGCACAACAATTCTGGTGTCTGTAATGAATTGGAAAGTATGCTACATAATTAGGATGTAATATACTCAAGAAAGTTTTTGAAAAAAATTCGGAAAAGGAAAGAAAATACTGAGGGGAAAAGAGAAAAAGGGAAAAAATTGCACTTGTTTTAAAAGTGAAACATTTTTACACAACAAACTTGAAGAAACCACAAATTTTGCTCATTGTCGTGGGAGTTTCATAGTAAGGAAAATCATGCAATGTAATGCCAACTAATACAGGACTATATATATCTAAATATTAATTTCTTTGAAACTAATATTTTTTTGAAAACAACGTTTGCTGTTTACTGTAATATTTACTGTAAATTTTACTGTAATATATGCTAAAAAACTTTTCAATAAAAATGTACTTTTTAAAATTAAGGCTGAGTTTTTTTTTATAGCCAAAAATATTTTGTTTGTAAATTTTTCGCATGATAAAAAATCTTCAGCTCTGTGTGTGGGCTGGGGAGGGGCAATCAATTACAAAAATTGGAACTGAGGGAAAAACAAGGACCCAAGTTTCTTTGCATTTTCAGTAAAGAAACAGAAGTGGAAGAAAAAACTCCACAAGAAAAGTTCTGAATGAGAAGGAGTTCTGAACTGACAAAAATCATCTTTTTCTCAGCAGACCTTTTTCTTTTCTCAATTTTTATATAGTTATTGGCAAGAGAATAAAAATCTATCTAGTTTTCCCCAATCATGTACAAAGTAATTGTGCAGTGATCATGAATTAAATTGGTGGATAAAAGTGGAAGCAAATTTTTCTGAGCCAAAGCTAATCATGAAATTGCTGCTCTTACTCAATTTCCTCCAAGTTTTTATATTGATTTGAAAAAAAAAAAGAAAAATCCCTCAGCAATCAGATGAAGTTGTCATTCGGGGCAAGTCTTGCTCCTCTGTAGATATGTCACTAGTCAAAATAACAGTAAGCTCATTGGAGAAGATAATAACAGCTGGAATTACTGAAAAATAACTAGTAGTAAACTTTTTCAAGAAAGAATGACTAAACGATATTGGTACGTTCGAGTTGACAACGGGGCCCCTTTAAAATTTTGAAATGATGGGCCTGATTATGAACATATGTGGTGCACCCACGGGGGAGCTAAGGGGCTTAAGCCCCTCCCAGAAGCATGAAGATGAACCTCCTTGATTAAACCAAACTGCTTAGAATGCGTTTCTTGGATTTAATTTTTGGAAATTTCCCAGAGATTGCTCCTAAACCCCTTCATAATTTCATCAAAAATGACTGCAGTTCTTTTTGGACTTCAATTTTGAAAACTTTCCGAAGGAGGACCACTCAGCCCCCTCCGAGAAACAATCCTGGGTGCGCCGCTGGATGAACTTATGAAGGGTCTGTTTTGAGGACGTTGCTGACAGTTACAACTAGGGATGGACCGGATAGTGATTTTGCCGGATACGGGATATCGGATATCCGGTGGCTCATCACACGCCGGATACCGGATATCCTGCGGATATTCGGCATTGCAATTACATTGCATGTTCGCTTATTTTTATGTAATGCAGCTTCAAAACAATAAATCAAAGTTGTTTCTCGCATAATTTCTTTAAGAACATGTTAAATACATTTAAATTAATTTTTAAAGCCTCTATTTTATTTGTACAGAAGTAGCGCTACATATGAAGTGAAACACTAGCATATTGTGATTTCTTTCTAAATTATGCATTTTTATCAAAATAGACGAAACTTTAAAAAATTGAATTAAATATTTCTGTATATACTCAAAGTTTTAACTTTTAATTATTCTTAGTTTAAATTTTAAAGCTTTTCTGTTTCAATATCATTTCAATAGGTTTCTACGTAAATGATACAGTTATTAAATATTTCACCAATATTAAAAAAAAGAAAGAAACAAAGAAAGAAAAAAGGAAAAAAAACTAAGCTCAGATAAACGTTTTTTTTTTTTTTTTTTCAAATTGATACATATTTTATTAGAATTTTATGAATTTAAACTTCATTACAAAGTAACACATTTTCTTATTTCTAATTTTGAATTTATATAAAGCAAAATTTTGCTTTGAAATTCTTTTTTTTAAAGAATAATATGCATGTAATTTTTCAAACATACAAGTTAAAGAAGAAAATATTAAAACAGGACCAGTGTGTTAAATAATAATAATAATAATAAAGTTATACTCAAATAATCAGTTAAAAATTTTATGTAACTCCAAAAAACAAAGGAACATGTTTTCTGAAGATTCAAATCAGCAGTTTAAATATACTTTTAAGAGGTATGCCAAAGTTGTTCACTTTTTAAAAAACAAATGAGTAAACTTTACTTAAATAATCAACATGAAATTTTACTTTAGTTCCAAAAATTAAGATACACATTCTTAAAAGTGGCAAATTATCATTTTAAATACATTAAGGGTCATGCTAAACATATTCACTTTTTTAAAAACAAATTAATAAACTAATTCTTAAACGATCACCTCGAAATTCAACTTCATTTTGAAAAAATAAAGATACATTCCGAGATGCAAATGTTATATTTATGGGTTATTCCAGCCAAAATGGTAAAAATCATGTCTGAAATTGTCGAGTTAAGTTTATCAAATGAAGTAATTTTCGCCAACTAATCATTGTTTTAAAAATTATTCTGTTTATTTGTGCATAATAAAGTGTAAATGGCTTGTATATATGAGTCATTCATTAAGGGTTTTGAATAGTTCGACCACTTTGTGTAACAGAGGAGACAAATGAGGTTTGAAAAATATATTTCTAATCGTAAACAAAAGTTAATTACAGAACAAGTATAAAATGAACTAAGCATCCTAAAACTAATTCTGTCTGCAATTTCAAGAAAAAATATTTTTTGCACTATTAATGCGACTGTAACAGAGTGGACATCCCACAGTGCAAATTAACTATCATCAGCAAAGAATTTTAGGCTTATCTTAGTTACTGATTATATAATTCAATGTATCAAAGTAATCAAAGCAGATACATTACTTGTACTTATTTAAAAAAAATATTACATTGAATGCGATTGCTTATTTTATTTCTGAAAGGCTTGTAACAGAGTGGACAGTTTGAAACATAAAAAAAAAAATCTAGGAACAAAGATAAATAGGTGTTTTTCTAAGATTTTTTTGTTTACATACATAAAAATCAGCAGAAAGGGTGTCAGAAGCATTTTTTGTGCTGTGCATTGCAAATGATTTTGTTGTTGCATTTCAGCTTAATCTTAAATTGCATTTTAAGTCCTAGCAATTTGAAGCTGGGGCAGATCATTTTTTACTTTCTTCTATATCTATTATATAGAAGAAAGGATTGGTTTCGTGAAAATTTTCGAATGTCGAATTTTGACGGATTTGCACGTTTTGAGGTGCGCTGAGTCCATTTCGACCATTTTTGGAAAATGTCTGTCTGTCTGTGTGTCTGTCTGTGTGTGAGTCTGTATGTGTGTGACCAGTTTTTGTGGCCGCGCTAGAGCAAAAACTACTGCATGAAATCGAACAAAATTTTTTTCACATATGCACCACCATGTGAACTGGTGCACCTGACTTTGTTTAGCGAATTCCTCCAAGGGGGGTGGAGCAATCGCACGTGTTCTGCGCGTGGGTGATTGCCATATCTCAGGAAGTAACAGGCGGAATTAAAAGAAAATTGGTCCATAGGTAGACCCTACTGAGTACAGGTGGTGATTCAATTTGTTTGTCAATATCTCAAAGGGCGGTGGAGCAATCAAAAGTGCTTATTTTG
>JAXGGA010014556.1:0-31746 GCA_038373865.1 Uloborus plumipes
GCTTTTTTTCTTGAGATTGTGAACGATGTCATTTTTGATAAAGATCACATTAAAATTGCTACAGAACACACTTTACAATGGTTATGTGCTGCAATCTCTTAATAACGAATTAAACAATACCAAGGTACTCATTGAACAGTTATTTTGTTGAAATTTTCATTTTGGGGAAATTCAGACTCTTTTTTGGACCGTCTCTAAAAAGGGACGCTAGGCATTAATGGGGGAATCATTTAAAATAATTATGGAATACATAACCAATCAAAATGATTGATTATGTTACGGGTATAAATAGTGTTAATGGTGAGTAAGGCTTTAGTTGCATGGGGAGGAAAGCTCCTTCACTTACGAAATTTAATATTTTAGGCGAAATTCATGCTATTCACGCAATAAAATAAGGTGTGGATACTCTTGGGCTCTTGCACCTCTTTTGGTCGAAATTATTTCCTGTTGATGTGAAATAAGTTGGATAGAAGTATGAATGTTTACTTAAGTTTTGTTCGTATATTGCATCAAATAATGTTCTTAACGTTCAGCTCAGTGCCATCTAGAGTTAAAAAAGGATATTTTCGAAATTTCTCGGGGCCCCTTTAAAACCCCGGGGCCCATAGGCAACCGCCTACGTTGCCTATTTAGTAATCCGGCCCTGGCTGGTAAGATAAATTAATTTTGTCTACCAGTTTGTTGGTAATCTTAGCTACAATAAGAGGATCTTTGCCTCCAGCTCGATCATTGGCTATTCCTGACTGAAGAGTCCAGAATAAGACGAAACTGCAGTCTCAGGATGCTATGACAGAATAAGACGAAACTGCAGTCTCAGGATGCTATGATCGAGCTGTGAGTGTATTTGCTTCGATCCAAGTATTGTTGAGTCTACCGTCTGCGAAATCATTCGCCTTTAGAGCGGATAACAGCAACACTTAATCAAACCTCAAATTAGACCATCGCTAGCAGCACATTTAGAGCAGTGAACAATTTGGAGAATGCAGAGGAAATAATATAGAAGTAATAATTTAAATGACAGAATGGTGAATCTATAAACTGATGAAAGAATCTTACTCACCAGGAGTGTTCAAATGAGGAGTTCTGATACTCCAAATAGGGAGTTCACCTGCCAGATCATCAGTCATTAGAAGAAAATTTCCTTGAACTCACAACTAGTACGCGAGGCAGTTGAGTGAGAGATGCGACACGCACTTGCCATCTCGGGCAATATTGATAGATATTGATAGATATTGATAGATATTGAGGAGGTATTTTTACAATATTAAGAGAAAAAAATGTTTTTTCTTTTTTGTCATCTGTGCACGAAAAAAAAGGACTTTTGCAATAATTATCGCGTCAAGTGGTTCCGGCGCACTTCTTAAAATCGTAAAAGTGTCTACCTGTCTAAAATCATTTAACTGTTTATCCCTTTGTTGCGCGGTGGTTGTACCGTAAAACCACCAATTTTAAAATTTTCTTCTCAATATTTTCCAATTTTTTGAATTAAAATCACTTGAGCTATTTTTGGGCTAAGTTTAATAAAAACAAATACGTGGCAGAGCAAAAAAAAAAAAAAAAATCTGTAGCCTCAATTTCTTGTCCAACTCATTCCTAATTGGAAAGTCAAAAATTGAAATTTTTTGAATATTTTCACATTTATTAAAACTGAAATAGTGAACTAATTTACTTAATTTTGCCTAATGTATTCAATCATGCTTTTGTAAATACTATATACAGTGAACTCTCACTTATGCGACGGCCCAAGGGACCAACAGAAAAAGGCGCATAAGTGAGAGAGACGCATAAATGAACAAGCGTATTTAAAGGTCTAAAACGCATTATACGTTCAAATGAGAGCAGGAATAAGAATGTTTCTACAGGAAAGGGGCATATTACTACGGTTTGGCAATTACTGTAACGTAACTACGATGATAAATAGAAAACTAAAATCGTGGCACATCTAATCACAAACTGTTCCCTTTAAAATGATCCACAATAGATATATGTCCCCCTCCAAACTCGAGTTCATTCGGAAAAAAATGCCTTCCGTCAGCAATAAAGGTGAAAGATGGAAGTGGAAAATAAAGAAACATGATTATTTTTTTGAAAAAATTTATTGATTTTTTACATTTTACGAAAAATTCGGCGCAAAAGTGAAATATTTATCTTTTGAGCGAAGCTTAAACGAATAATATTATCATTATTGTGCTACGGAATGTGCTGGGACTATTGAAAATCGTCGTATAAGTGAAAAAGGCGCATAAATGAGGCGGTGTATAAGTGAGAGTTCACTGTAATTTCTTTTTGCATGCATAAACCCTTTTTTCATGCCCCAGGTGGGGGTGTGGTCCAATGAAGACACCACCCCCTGCGAAAGAAATCCATGGAAAAACTTTTTTAACTGTAAAATCTATCTCAGCATTTTTTCTTTACATTTCAAAAAAAATAAGGCATTGCGCAACAAAGGGTTATACGATCTGCTTAGAAGAACCAATGTTAGAAGCCTATACCTTAATGAGGCAGTTTTTAAAGAGGTAACAAATATTTCTAAAGGTTTTAAAAGTCCGTTGTGCAGATGGATACCGAGCTAACATGCCTTTGTCGGATAAGGTTATGATGGTGGTGTTTCACTAAAAATGTAATGTTTTCTTCTTTTTCAATGATTTTCGGTTCATGCAAAAGAAGTTTCTAGCTATCGTGCCATATCATGTAGAAACGTGCGGAACAGGTCTGAGGTGGCATGTCCGTGCTACTTCAGGTAGAGGTGAAATTTCATAATACTTTGTACTCTTGAAGAACGAAGTAACCAGCCAGTGACATATCGGATTGTGGTGAGGCATTTCTTAAAATCACATTAATTTTAAAAGAGTAACCGGAAACTCCCGTACCACTTTTTCTTTTATGTCGTCGCAGGTTAAGTTTTAAAAATGTTTCAGCTATCGCCATGTGGGTGCAGATAATATCGAATAAAAATATTTCTTGATCGTCTGCTTGCATTAATACTGCGCAGTAGAGCCTCGTTTACTTGGTCATCGTAAATCCGGATTGTTCGGATAATCAAGATCAAATTTGTAGATTTTTTTTAAATAAATTATTTTGCATTTACATCAATAAAGCTTTAAATTAATTGCAGTAATCAGTGTGTAATATAAGAACGTCCGTAATAGACATTATGGTGAACTAATGTATATCTTGTTGTACTGAGAACACCAACTCCAGAAACTCATTTTTTTATAATTTTTATTATCTTCAGTCTTACGAAAGTGTAACACAGCAGTTATCTTAGCCTACAAAAATATTTAAACATTGTAAACATTCTGCTTGTTTAATCAATTTTAAAATTCAATTTTTTCAATGATAATCATATCATCAGATACATTAAAAAACAAATGTTGTTTTATAGATGATGTTAAAATTACGAAGTTTGTTGTATATTTAAATTATTCAAAGCGTTTTCTCTTTTTTAGAATGCGGAGTTATTTTATGGAAATTTTAAAGTCTCGATCAATTAATGTTCCAAATAAAATGATGTAAAGAATATTAATCTTAAATTTCAAATCAATGAAAATGGTAAATTGTTTCACGGCAGACACGTCGTTTATGTGTTTCAGAGAGAAGTACAAAGTGTATGAACTATTCAGTACATATTATCTTAAAAATATATATTAAATAGAAGAACACATGCGTACATACAGGGTGTCCACTCCAATCGTGGACCAATAGCTAATTTCTAAACCGTTAGAGATAAGCATATAGTTTATTTAGGAAAAAATCTCCAAATTATGAAAGGAATTTTGGGTCTATTCAATGTTTTTCAAAAAATCAAATTTTGAAAGAGTTACGAAATTTAAATTTTTATACAGCCCCCCAGTCCTATCAATCATATTTAGTAAAACATTCGTGACACTGTAACGTTTAAAACTAAAAAAAAATCACTCTTCTACGACAAAAATTGACCGAGTTATGACGTTTTGAAAAATCAAGATTTTGAAGGATTTCGCATACGGTCCCTTAAGCGATCTCTCGATGACGTCATGAAATAATGCAAAATCTTGATTTTTCAAAACGTCATAACTCGGTCAATTTTTGTGGTAGAACAGTGATTTTTTTTTAGTTTTAAACGTTACAGTGTCAAGAATGTTTTACTAAATATGATTGATAGGACTGGGGGGCTGTATAAAAATTTAAATTTCGTAACTCTTTCAAAATTTGATTTTTTGAAAAACATTGAATTGACCCAAAATTCCTTTCATAATTTGGAGATTTTTTCCTAAATAAACTATATGCTTATCTCTAACGGTTTAGAAATTAGCTATTGGTCCACGATTGGAGTGGACACCCTGTATATATTCTCAAAGCCAAGTATATATAATATTTCTGAATGCCATCAGGAGTGGGAATTACCCCATCTCCCCCCCCCCTCCCCCTCAAAAAAAAACACGGATCTATCAAATAACCTCAGAATTTGGAGTTTCTAGTTATTTTAACTTGTTATAACTCTTTACTAATCATAAAAGCAAAGCTACCTTCTCTTTTTTTCGTGTGTAAGACTTTTGTTCAATCGGAGCTCGTTATAACGATCACTCGTTATAAAGACCATCCCAACATAACGACCAGTGTGAAAAACCCCAACTTTATCCCAAAATACTCGATATTCATTTGCTTTCGATATAACAACCTTTGTGTATCATCTGCTCCAATATAGCGACCAAATTGTGACGAAAGCTCTTTGTGTAAAAATGTTTAAGGCCTATTTAGATTTTAAAATGTTTTTACATGAAAAAAAAAATACTGGACACACACTATGTATCATCTATAACTGGAAAATTATGTTTTGCAAAAAGACAAACAACTATATCTGATTTTTTCTTCAGAAAATACAGGATTTGTAAGTATGTTATATTTTTTCCCTATATTTTATATTTTAAAATCTGTTTAAAGTTTTGTGTTACAGTATTTTGCGCCATTATATATTTCAATTCCAATAAAAAAATAATATTTTGAGTACTTCGTTGAAATCTTTAAAAAAATTGTCAATTTCTATGAAAATACTGAACAAACATGATGCATGTGTATTTTCCTTTAATTCTACCTCTTATTGCGACCACTCGTTATAAAGAGGACGGAGATAGTCATTATATCGAACGTCGACTTTATTTTGAAAAACGGTCGAGACGATTCGTCTGACTTTCATGAAATTACTAGAAAGTGCTATTGTATTACTTACAATGATTTAACTAAAAAGTAATTATTTTCGTATATTTGCGCAAATGTAAAAATTTTTCATAGAAATTGCTAGTGGAACCAACATTATTTTCTATTTAAGCAATAGGGAATGTAAATTTTGTGAAACTTTTGAATATGAAACTTTTCTTCATATTTTGATGCCATTTTAAAGTCTACAAAAAAACCCAGAAAAGTTAATATTTGATGAATTTTTATTCAGTACTTATAAAACACTAAATTTAAAATAATAATTTTCGTTCTTTATAATCTATTCGAAAACAAGTTAAATCAAAATAAGATCTTGATTTTAGAGTTTAAAAATTGTTTAATGCTACTGAAATAAAAATTAATACATGAGGTTACTTATTTTAAAGCGGAGTTCATAAAGAAATAGAGAAAATTTTCCGCAGATTTTTTTTTTACTGTAAAATTTATGAAAACAGTTAAATTTTCCAGAGAAGATGACATTTAATTAAAATTAAGCAAGAAGCACCCACACAAATGTTCAGTTTTATTAGGGGGACAGGAAAGTAATAATTTTTTTCAAACAAATGTTACAAGTTTTTATTGTAAATCAACGATGTAATTATCCTCGTTATCGTTATCAAGGGTCTTTTTGCCATCTAGTAAAACATTTTAAATCCCGGATAGATGAGAAAATAACTAACTTTTGGAGCAAAAACATCTGGATATGACCTCTTGAATATAAGTCAAATTTTCAAGTTTTTGAAAAAGAAAGTGTTTTAGTAATCGAAAAAAAGGAAGATCCGACTGCTTCATAATATTCACCTGACATTGCACTGACTTTCCTTTTTTGCGATTTCTATCTGAAAAAAAAACTTGAAAACTTGGCTTATATAAAAGACTCCATTTCAAGATATTTTACTCCAAAATTCATTTTTTTTTTAAATCCATCCAGGATTTAAAATTTTCTACTACATGTCAAGAGGCCCTTGAAACGAGGATAAATTCATCGTTGATTTAAAATAAAAACTTTCAACAATTGAGTTGTTTGAAAAAATGACATTACTTTCCGGCTCCCCTAATATATTTTTTTTTCCTTCATTTAATATTTTACAAATTCATGAACAAAGGAGAGCTGGAAGACTGCTCAAACAAAAATTGGTAAATAAAACACAGACACTGAGACATATTTGAGTGTATTGTCAGTGTTTTACAAATGTCTCGCAAATTTAAAAGAAAAAGCTACCGTACCTAATGAACTCAAATCAAGAAAGAGCAAGAAACACTGGAGCTTCTGACTTCTAATAATTTCGGATATTTGGATATTGTTAGAGAAGTTTCTGCATTACTAAAACTGGATTTACAGGATTGATCAGACGAGCAAAGAAATAATCGCTTTTTGGAAAAAAAAAAAGGCTGAAGTTAACAGGTCACCTTGGAAACTTAAGTTACCCTTTCAGAACTAAAATAAGTAGCTTAGACCGGTGATTTTCAACCTACTTCCAGCAGGCCACATACGGCCCGGAAAATAGATTTTGTCCAGTCCATGTTAATTGAGAAAACAAATTATTTGATAATTCATTATCTTTGAGGCATTAAAAAAAAACAAAGCTCATAGAAACGAAAATGTAAGGATACATTTTGAATCAGTGATGTTTTCATGTATCCAATCTTATAGATTTATTCTTAACTTTTAACTACAAAAAAAAAGTGTTTATATTTTACTACAAATTTATAATCACATAAAATTGTTTTTGGTATATTTTTTCCCATTTACATTTTATATATTTTCGAAACTTAAATATTATATTTATGTCTTATAGATTGTTCTCTTCTATTATAGGTCAGTTTTGAAGCCCAAGTGGGTTACTTGAACTCGGGAAATGAATCACTCAGCTACCAGCGGAAAATAGGTAACTAGGCCTTGAGCTAAGATATATGAAATTTTAAATTCGTACGTACTTTTATTATCCCAACAATAGTTAATATCTGCTTAACTTGTTATCACAAGGCAATATTAGGACCTCGAAAAATTTCCGTCATATCGCCCTTTCTCTGCTAAAAATATTTGTAGAATGTTTTCAGATCTACATAGTTTATTTCTATTTTCAGAAAAAAAGGGGAAATTTTTCACTTTTTATTTTTTGCAATGAAAAAAGTAAGATAAAATATTTTTCTGTTGGGATATTTTCCTGTTAGACTATCAAATTTTTTTTTTCATTAAATGATTAAATAAATAAACAAACAAATTAATAAATAAATAGAGAAAAAGAAATGAATCAAGAAAATAGTGAATAAGTGGATGAATGAATAAATAAGTGAATTAACGAATGAACGTGTAAGTGATTAAATAATTGCATGAATAAGTAAAAAAAAATAATAAACTCTTTCACCCAGTTATATCTGACAAATAGAATCGATCATTTTAAGTCAAAACATGTCTAATATTAACTAAACAAGTACTGTATTAAATATTTGTAGATATCAATTAATACTTAAAATATTAAGTTCTAAAAAATTGTCATTTTATAATAATAAAAAATAATTTAGTAAACCGCAAATAATTCAATGTGCGTATCAAATTCTGAAAATTAATGTAATGTTATATTTCATGATTTTTAGAGCTATTTAATTTTTGATATAATTTTTTTTTTATTTTAATTTTTATTATTTTTTGTTCAAGAGATACAAAAACTCCTCATGCACCTCACAGTATAACACAATTCTTAAGAGCCTACTTAAAACATTTATAGATAGGATGCACTTCAAACTAAGAAAATATTTCTCACTTTGCCCCGCTCTTTCACTTTGTCTGACATTCTCCAACTTTCTTATAAAGGTTCCCCATCATTGCAAGGTTCCCCATCATTACTTAACGCATTGCGACGCAGGGTAATTAACATTTCAGTAAAATTTAATTATAGATTTCTCTTTATCTCACGAAAATAATTGTTGAAATTTTATAATTTGCATAATTGGCCTCTTTACATGTTATCACCCAGGTTAATTATCAACATATCAGAAAGATTTCTCTTTTTATCACAAAAATGATTGTTGAACCTAAATTTAGTTTTCAAGCCATGCCTTTCTTTGAATCTGAATAGTATTTTATTATCATCATACTTTCAATTTAAAGAAGTAGTAGTGTTAAAAGATTAAAATATCTAATTCAACTCAATTTTTAAAGGGCTTAGGCAGGAATTCAAGTGAAATACCATTGCAATCGCTTCGAGGCGATCGCAAATTGCAATCGCTACGAAAGTCGAATTACATTTATCTCGTTGCGATTGTAACTTATCCAAGTTTGGGAATTTGCGATTGCAATCGGTAAGTTGCGATCGTCCGTGTTCACTTGAATTCCTGCCTTTACACATGAAACTTCATTAAAGATGAAATGAACTTAAAGTACCACTTAAAGTACAAAGTTATAGTAGGGAAGATTATTTTTAAAAAGAAAGAGAGAGCAAACAATAGTTGAGCGGAGAACATTTACTTTTGCCCAACTGTGTTTCTTAAAACCCCAATGAGAAGAAAGAATAAACTTTAAAAATAAATTCAATGCATAGTTTTTGAGTCTTAAAGAACTCTTCTTCAGCTCAAGAAAATAGATATTTCAAAGAAAAAGTATCTTTTTATTCCGATATTACTCCAAAAATCTGTCTCTTATCCCTGAGATACGCGAGAACATATTTCCTGATCTTAGATTAATTGCAAGTGTACAATTTTTAGTTGTGTAGCATGGTTTTATTATTTGCGTAGTAAACTTTGCGGGGAAAATTTTAAGTTTATAGGACGCAATATTTAGAGCTCAAAATTAAATGTAAATAACTTTGAAAAGTGGTTTCAGTTAGTGCAAAATGCAGATTACTGAAAGACAAAGCATTTAAGCATAGCAATCAAATATGATTTGGTGTTAACAGAAACTTGCTGTCCCAAAAAATTCTTCCATTTTATGAAACAGCACTTTTCTTAAAAAGCCTTTGAAGCTCTAAATTTTAATCATTCATGAGTAATTTTTATTTTTTTATACTTAATTAAGTCAAGTTTAAAAAATATATTATTGTTATACATACTAAAAATTACATTATATGTTAAAAAATATGTAATTCTTTATATAATTTAACATCTAATTACTTTTACATAATTTGTTATACATTTTATAATTTAAATTTAAGTATTTGTGATAATTTAGTACCTTTTCATTAATAAAGTAATGATATAAAGTTATACTCTACAAAGTTTATTTATATTAGCAACTATATATAGAATTTTATACACGTCTTGTAAATAGTGAATCACATGTTCAATGACTTAAATTTCAAACCAAGATCAAGCTGCGCATCTCGTTGTCTGTGTTCTGTCAATATCAATATCTGATTTAGTTTGCTTCACTTTACAAATAATTTCCCTTACAGATGAATGCTTTA
Source organism: Uloborus plumipes (assembly GCA_038373865.1). NCBI lineage: Eukaryota > Metazoa > Arthropoda > Arachnida > Araneae > Uloboridae > Uloborus > Uloborus plumipes. The sequence continues at coordinate 9,600 of JAXGGA010014556.1, forward strand.
AGTACGTATTTACAAAGCATGTAAAGAAATTTTATTACGGGGAATGATTTCGCTAATCTTCCTTCGACTATTAATTTCGATTTGAAGTTAATTATTCTACTGGCCTAGCTTAGACATGTTTTCATGTATTTATAATATGTAATTTGCATTCTGCTCGTAACATCATTATTTAAACAATGGTTACCAACAATAAACAATCCCTATTAAATTTCACAAAAAAGGTAACAGCCATTTTTTACTATGTCCAATATATGAAAGCAAAAGAGTCAATACAGACACTGAAAAAAAGTACATTTATGAGAAACACCTTTGAAGTTTTGTCATACCATGTCTTTCTTCCTTTTCTTTTCAAGAGAAATTTATACTATTTAATATCAATATCATCAATCATAATATCAATCTTTATAAAAAAAAAAAATAACTAACAATTATTTCAATTCATTAAAACTATTGAAAAAACTGAAATTTATGTGATTCTTTTCTATCGTCATCTTTTAAAATAATTTATTTATGAAATTTTGTGATAGCTCTAAATATCTTTAAATACATTACATCCATTATTATACATCAATTTCATTTCTTCACTTTGCATTGGTTTTTTGCTCCGTAGCTTTACAGCGAATATTTAATAGTAGTAATTAGTAATTTATTTTAGTTATCTGATGGTTTATTTTTAATGTATTTAACATTATTAAATTCAAATTGTACTTGAAAATGCTACCCAAAGTTTGAAAAATCAAAAAAAAAAGTTGTTTCAATTTCTTTATTCTTCGAAGTTAATCATTTTCTTTCACTTCAATTCATCAAGTGTGCAATGATCGTCGCTTCAAATCAGGTTTTTCTCTAGAGCTGAACTAAAATGCTAGTGACTTTTTTCTTCTTTTTTTTAAAAGATTTATTTTCATGTTTTTTGGCATATTATTTTAAATATTTTTGGTCATAATTTATGAATTTTGAACGATATTTTTCTTTTAAACGCATTTTGTATTTTAACTGTCTTTCATATTTTGAAGAAAAAATTTTGAGTCCTTAAACTGGAGAACAGAAACACATTTTTCGTTTAAAAAGACATTTTCTTAAAGGAATCTTGTTATTTTATGTTTGCTTCACTACAAAATGTTGGTAAGGAGCAGAGTTCTGAGAGAATTTGTTTTTGTACAATAGACGTTCTTTCGCTAAAAAGAATATCCAAAAAGATTTGATAATACAAAGTAATTCTGATGCTCTTGAATATTATCTCTAAAGTTTAATAAATGCTTTTTTAGTCATGTCAGGTAATCATTTAATTTTTATTTTATTCCTTAGTTGTAATATTATGGTAATTATTTCTTTATTTCTTTAATTAAATTTGAAGTGCATGAGAATACATTTTTTTATTTTCTATTAAGAAGAAAAGCTATGATTTGGGACTTTTTCAAAGCTGACAAACATTTTTTGAAAAATTTAAGGTCTTTTAAAAAATATTTTTAGATTCTCTTTAAATTTTAAAATAATATTTAGGTCATTAATATCCTAATACTGGGCAGGAGTTATTTTACTGATACACAAATGCTCCATTTCATTTAGTAATTTCCAGAAGTATTTTATTGATATATGTGTTAATTTATTTCTTGTAACTTTTGAAATGTAAATAATCGTGCTATATTAGGCTTTAATAATAATTTTAAAAAATGTTTTTAATTTTATTTTGAAAAATCAAAATTGATTTAAATTAAAAAATATATATATAAAAATTAATGATATCAATTTTACTCGTTGAGTGTTGAGATTTATTGTGGTTGTACTTTTGAAATCAGAGTGATTTTTATCACATTATGTCTCCTGAAATTATAAAATACTCTCAATAATAAGATTTCCTTTACCGTAAAACACGTGTTTAAAAATAACAATGAACGATAGTTATAGTCACAATATTCAGGTATCAATTTTGATTTTTTTTTACATTCTATTACATCTGGTGGCAAGAAAAGGGCAAATTAAAAATGTAAAATATCTAACAACGGAGTGCTCTTGTCTTTGTTCTATGATCCTTAGGTGAACTTGAATATTCGCTGAGTCATCAAGTTCCAGAGTTACAACAAAAATAACAAAAAAAAAAGTTGTGTAACATTTCTAAAAAAAATTTGATAAAACTCCAACAAAACAGAAGAGAAATAAAGTTAATTAAATTCTCTAAAATAAGCACTAATATTCCGAGAAGGGGGAATTTAAGTATATTAAAAAAAAGTATTCAGCACAGGTGGAACAATGCACTACGTAAAATGAATTTCTAAAATGTAACTGCCAAAAAAAAAACTGAATGAAAGAAACATAATAATTATTAAGAGGGCGAAGTTAAAGAACTTTAACTAATAATGCTTTCACATGAACAATTTAACTGAATCAGTTAATTACAAAAATTCTCCTGTTCAACAACCAACTAACACAACTAAAGATTATTAATATTTCTCTTGTGATAACTTTTTCAGGTACTTTGTAAATAAAAATCGTCTCCTCTCACACTGTTTCAAACAATAATTTTTGAACCACAACTGTTAATCAATTTTGAAAATATATCCATTTTTTATAGAACATAAACTTTGCGTACATTTTTATTTCTTTAACTTTTTAGAGCAGCTAATAACTTTTGTCATTTCATCCGTATAAAAGACAGAGAGAGAGAAATAAAGAAAAAGACAAAGTCATTTGAGTGATTTGAATCTTAAGAAATTTTCTCTAAATTTGAAAAGAATAAGTGCGGGTAAAAATAAAAGACCTCCAACGGGTTTTGCAATTTAAAATAAAAAATTGACAAACTCATGTAAAAATGTTAAATCGTAATAATGAAAAAGTTATCATGTAATACTTTTAAACTTTGTATTTGAATGAAAGTTCAAAACAAAACATAAAAAATAAGCAAAAGAACAGAAGAATTAATTTGATAGAACATAAGTTTCAGTTTATTTTTAAAGTAAAAGAAGGGAAGGAAAAGAGAGAGAAACAAAAAGAAAAGTAATGGACAGGAAGAAAAGAAAAGAAAAGAAATGCAGAAGAAATTTAATGCTAATAATAATAATTGAAAAAACGGCGTTAAAAGGCACCCAGTTTCAAGGAAAATTTCATGCACGTCATCCGTTATATGAAGTTTCCATTTGTTAGGAGCACATTCATTAGTGAATGAAAATGGAACTGAAAATTAAATTTGGCCTCCTTTTCCTTGAGTTCCCCGTCAATTGTACATCAAGATTTATTAAACTTTTTCAACTTATTACGCTGTTTACTTTAAACTATGGTTTAACTTAACGTTAATTAAATTGTAAAATGATTGTTGCAATTTAACCAGCACTACTTTTGAGTCATTACAAATAAAAAAGAACAAGTTAATTATAGCCAAAAGAAATATGCACGAGTTAATGTAATTATTAATAAGAAAAGTTAAAAAGAAAAAAAAATAAAGTAATGGTAAACTTTTTGGATACCGACGAAAGTTTTGAATAGTTGGAAAACCCTGCAATCAATTCACAAAACAACGTTAGAAACATTATAACCGAAAAGAGAACATATCTCACAAAAACAATACGAAAATTTATAAATCGCTGTACAGAATGTATGCCAAATGCAAATCGGGTAAAATTAACCGCAACGTACCTCCATGTATTCTCGAGACGGCATTCATCCACGCCCCGGAGTCGACAAATCTCCCGACTCCGTAGGGATGCTGCGGCGGATCCCTGGCCACATCCCGGCGCCCAAACTCCGCGAATCCATCCGACTCCATCCTATGCTAATCCAAAGCAAAAAAAAAAAGCCGATCTCTCTCCGCTTAGTCCGCACCCTTCCCGCGCTCTCTGCTGACTGCTGCCTCCACGTTTCGTTTGCCGAGATTTACCTTTACCTGGGGGAGATGATGTACAGTTATCCCCTCCCCCCGACGCATGCAACAGCAAAAAGGGGGATGTGTTGTCTGGGGGGGGGGGATTCGGTCCCTCGCCTGTTGGTGGAGGCATGTGTGTGTGTGTGATGGTATCACCGCGTGGGTTCCGTTGGATCCGGGGGTCCCCGAAAGGGTACCGATGGGATGTGGAGCTGACAGGAGATTATGCTACGGAGGATAATTTTAAAGGGTTTAATTCCTGTCGGTTGCTTCCGTAGATAGGGGTTGCCGATTCAAACCGTAAATGTGGTGCAAACAATGCACATATGGGGTAAAAACTAAACACACTACTGAAATCAGACGAATATTGGAAAAGATATTCATCGCTGTGAAGAAAGAAAGATTAAATGAAAATCTATTCATGAAATTTTGTTTTGTATTTTTAATTCATAGTGCACAAAACGAAATGGCACTCCGAAGAACAAGGTTTTCAGCTATAGCCACAACAAGAAAGAGAGTAAGACTTTTTCATCTAAATAAAATAAAAAATAAGTAAAGAGTGCAGAAATCAACGTAATTCTCCAAAATCAGCAAATGGCTTTGAAAAAACCCTTGAAATAATAGCTCAGTACAACTGTTAAAGCAAGAAATAGATTTCAATAGTTTTAAGTGCGTAAATCTAAGATAAAATAAAAAGTCAAAAATCAATCCATTCATTTTCGCAGTCTTTTAAAAGAAATGAAGCGAACCAAGTGAAAAGGTAACAATGAGCGGGCATCTTTATTTTGTTCACAATACTCTTTTCTTTCCGTTTCTTTTTTAGGAAAATTAATAATATGTTTGTTTCATCACAAAACAGTAACGTGACGGTTAATTAGTAATGCAATTACCCGTCATTAGAACATTGATTTTGTCTTTCAAAAATATATATTTTATTAATAGGAAAATCTCTTTGAAAATGACAAATAATTCATTCTAAATAAATAATTACTTCGTAACTTTAGATCCCTATAAAATATTTTAGGGGTCTTCCTTCCCCTTTATGCCAACAAATATAACAAAACTTATTCAATATGTGAGGGACTCTTTAAAAAAAATGCACATCAAAGTTTTTAGATGACTGCATTTTCTGTTTATACAGCATATTTATATAACTCGAGCTTTTACTCTGAAATCTGTCGGATAATGATTATTAAAAAAGAAAAAGTTTCTCTCCCAAAAGTTAATATTTTAATGCTTTACTTAAGACGATTACGTCAATGAGAATTTTGCATATTGTTGGAAAATAGGAAATATGAAATAATATTTCGTTCTTTCAGTTGTCCTAACTCAGAGCATTAAGAGGCAATGTTGAGTAAGAGCAATTAATTAAATTAAACATGTAATTAACAAACGAAATATCCGATGCAAAATAGAACTACTCCATTTACATGCGAATGAAATGGAACTTGATGATACGGAAGAATATCATTCAATTTCTCTCAACGGAACAGTTACGTGAAAGCTGAGAAATAACACGTTTTTATGGATTTTTATTAATCAGTTTGGTGTTAATCAACAACATCTAAATAACATTTAAAAAATAATAAGTTAACAGCTCTTCACAGTATGGAATATTTTAAAACATGTTGGAACGTGTAAAGGTACGTTATAAACAAACGAGAATGGACGGATGAATGAAGTAACTATGTAATCTAATTGTACAGTGTACACTCGTCAGTATCTGCAATGGCCCATAAAACGAGTGACATCGCAGAGGATGAAATGAAGGTGAAATGCATTTCAGAAATGTTAAAAAAGCTTCATCTCTACATACTGTAAAATAACAGAAATTTTAGAGTAAAGAACAAAAATTCACATTTAGAGGCTGAAATTCACGTGAGTGTTAACATTAACCCATTAATGCCTAGCGTCCCTTTTTAGGGACGGTCCAAAAAAGGGTCTGAATTTCCCCAAAATGAACATTTCAACCAAATAATAGTGTTCAATTAGTACCTAGGTATTGTTTCAATTCGTTATTAACAGATTGCAGCATATAACCATTGTAAAGTGCGTTCTGTAGCAGTTTCAATATGATCTTTATTAAAAATCACATCGTTCACAATCTCAAGGTAAAAAGCTAAGTTTTCAAAGCTATTCCCAGCTTCCCAGTTTATGTTAATTGCTGATTTTATTTCTTCTTATAAAATGTCTTTTTAAATATTATATCGTAGGCAGAAAAAAATTTTAGCAAAAAAAAATGTACCCTCTGGGGTCTATAGTAACTTTTAAGGGACGATTTTTCTTTCCTTAATAAAAAAAAATATTTTTTACATAATATTTTTTAAATTATTTTTCCTGTCCATTAAACACTGTTTGTAACCAGTATACAAAATATCTTTGGAAAAAAAATGTCTGGCATTAATGGGTTAAAGACGGACGACATGAAACTGTATTGCATTGGGAAGCATTTAAAGGAATCAAAGCAAATGTTGCATAGTGAAAAAGTAAAAAATAAACATTTCAAAAATTAAATAAAAGACCCAAAAGCATTAAATAAATAGTAAATTGAAGACAATTTATGTTTTATTTTTATGTGAGCAAGAATGAAATGTATCTCAAACCAAACATAAATAACGAATTAAATATTAATTTTCGGATTTCTGAAGTTTTAAATCTTTTGATAAGCAAGAAAGAGGGGAAAAAGAAACAGGAAGCAAATATGCGGAAAAAAATTGAAAGCAGAAAAAAAAAAGAGAAGAGAAAAGGACTTCGTTACAGATTTTCTGAAGTTCGCTCTGCAAAACTGGAGAAAAAAACTTAATTTCATGAAAAAGTTCAACACTTTCCAGCTAAAAGTCAATAAAATGGTTTTGATTCTCGTTGGTGTGTTTAGAACATATGCTGTTTTTCTAAAGTTGGTTTTCACTAAATAATTTCGGTGGCTTGGTTCTAAAAGGGCTTAAGTCAAAAATGTTAGTTTCGTGAAAAAGGCGATGAAAGATATTTGAGATTTTTTAGAATACCTATAACTTTCTTATATTAAGATTCCCATTATTATTTTTCGGTATTTGTTTATTGTTAGTGTAAAGAAACATTATTTTATCATATGAAATTTTTTAACCTGTTACTATTTTATGTAAATATTATGACACTGTGTGTATATGACATTAGCTGACATTATAATAGAAATACAACCAATTTTAGTTTGATATTAGACATTGGCCTTTGTAGAATTAGAGTTTTACTAAATTAGAAACTTTTGATATAAATAACACGGAATGTGAAAAAATTGACATTGGCCCTTTTAGAACCAAGCCAGATTTATTACTTTTAAATAATTTAACTAATTAATTTTATGATTTTTCCAAGGCATTTTTATACGACAAAACACTTTAAATTTTTAATGTTTCAACTTAAGATTCGTCACAGTTTCCATTACACTTTGATCGATCAGTTAGATTAGGGTCGCAAGTTTTGTGCCTTCACTGATAAGTGTCGCCAAAACGGCAACCCTGTTAAAACTTACCACAACTCCATATCACTTACATTTCGTTTAAATATTTAATTCATATTTTTTTTTCGTGCGCTTAACCTCATATGTAAATTCGGCTTTTGTGGCGTCAAGGGATTTATTTCACGCACTCGAAATGTTGTCTCCGATTACAGAATTTCCTTTTGTGTCATACTCGATTCAACCGTTAAGATTTGGGAAAGAAACGCATACGGTGTAGTGGTGAATGAAAAAAAAAATCGTTACAAAAAGAAAGCAATCTTGGCCGAGACTTTCCTGCTGTTTGAATCTTTGATACGTCTCAAGTTGTTACCAAGCAGAAACAAAAACAAATGCACAGAATCAGTGAATAGAGATTGAAAACTGTTTTTTAAATGTTTTCTATACAAACCGAAAACATTAGCATTAAAACTGATTTCATAATTATGTGACAACTTGTCCAGATTTTAGGCTCAGCCTGCAGAGCCGGGCCAAGTAGCTAGTATAAAAATAAAAATGGTTTGACGTATCGAAACGTAAAGTGTTGCCAGCAAGCAAAATAGTTTGCATTTAAAATTTATAGTATTTTTAAATAAAGTATTTTATAACGAGTTGCGTGACGTTTGGATTACTATGTTACTAACACATTTTTAAATTATTTTTTTCTGCTAATAATTGAATAGTACTAATAATTAAATTCTAAACTTAGCTAAGTAGTGATGTAAGAAAATTTTACAGTACATTTTTCCTGAAATTTTCCGTGCTCAAGTTAATTTGTAGTATATTTTGTGGAGTGATACAGTAAAAATTATCCCGCTTCCATTTACTGATTTTATTAATCAGTTACTTTATTGCGTAGAAATAGAAAAGGAAAGTTTTGTTCTTTCATTGTATACACTATAAATGTAATATTCTACAAACTTTTAGGAATGTAGAAAGATTTGGTGTTTTTCAAACTTTTTCTCAAAAACTATAAGCGACTTTAAAAATCACAACATGTTTTTCCTTCATTTTTGTAGATTTTAAAATTTTTTGTGATTTGATGCTTAGTTACTTTTTAATAAATTTTAAGATCTTGAATAATATTAGTGATTTGTCGCTAAGATCATGAAATCATAATTCATGCTAAATTCACAAAATCTTTTCAACTTTTGGCTAAAAAAATCAGTTATTAATTTCGATCATATTTGGCAAGTATGTTTTTTTTTTCTTTTGCTTTTTTTACCACTAATGTTTCTACCGGAATCGCTTATCAATAGCTGATGAAAAGATTACATCCGCAGTTTGCTCAATAGAAGCCCGTAATAAGCGAGATATTTGTTATTTCACAAACTCTTTATAGTTCAGAGGTGCGAAAAAATTCTGTTTTAACATTTTCCAATAAATCGTCATCTCTTGTTGGATGTTTTCGTTTCCTTTTAACAAATCGTATTACGAAACAAGTATTCTTCTCTACAAAAGAAAAGAAACAATACCAGCAGCTTAATTTGCACGAAATATTTTTCTCATTTGCTGAGTTTTTAGCAGCTGGATTTAAGGACCAATAAATAAACTTGTATTATAACAATTGCAGTCAAGTTAAAATAAATTTGGATTCCGCTTCCACGGGAAAATGTACCACAAAAATACTGAAACCCTTCATCAGAAAGTTGAAAATTGACTTCAAAAGCACTGTCTGTTTACACTGAGGTTTATCTTTTCACTGATTCTGTTCCCGCCATTATTCAAAAGTCCTTGGAATAAGTTGAATAAAGTTTACTTTATAGAGAACGAGTAACAACTGCAATTCGGCAGCTGCTGGCCCAGCAAAGGCACGCGTTTTCCACACGACGCCGAAGATCTAACAATGCCGATTCAAAGTCTATTTTTGCTCTCCCCCCTCCCCTGTATTTCCAGCCCTTATAGGTTTCAGCAGAAACGATGGCAGAACTCCCCCTTTTGGCTTCTTCCTTTTTTCTTGTTCGGTTTTTTAGAAACTACGGTTGGTTGCTTCAATGAGGATGATGCGAAGTTATTGTGTGCTATGTACTCATTTAACAGCTTTACTTTAATAGTCCTTGGTAATTTAAAAAAAAGAAAACTGATGATTGAATATACCTTTGAAACGGGTATAAGTTTGTTTCTTTATATAAATTTATTTCAATATCAAAAAACTAAAGATGAACAAGGATGAAAATTTACAGATGAAAATGTTGTACAAATATCTGATTTTGGTGGGTACATCGTAAAGACAGACACTTAATGAAACTTCGCAAAACTCAAATCTTCAGAACGTAATAATTTCTTTTGTTGCCAAAATAAAAATAAAACAAAAACTGCAGTGAAGAGTAAAACAGAAATGGAGTCGCAACTAACTAAACTATACCAAACTAAATTTACTAAAAAAGTGGCTTTTATTCAACTTAACACTTTTAGTTTATTACTCCTCATATTTTCTTACAGAAACATAGTGTAATTAATATCATTCAAAATAAACTATAAAGTTTGAAAGTTAAGTAACTCATCCAAATAATTTCAAGGATAGGATTACCTAGTTATCTCTTTTAATTGTAGGATTTGAATTTTGCGATAAAGAATGTAATAAGTTTTTTAATAAATTGATTGCTGAAAGAATTAACACTTGGTTAGTGTTTGAACTTCCTTTGAGCAGTGTGAGCAGTTTGAGCAGTGTGAAATAAACTGAAGGATAAATAACTTGGGGAGAAATAAACTGAAGATGTTGAAAAACAAAATCGAAAGTCCACAGACGTATAAGGGAATTTAATCGTGATTTTTGACCAGCGCTTTCTAATTAAACATATTTACTGACACGAAATAATTTAACTTCACGCTTGTTTTTCATACATATAATTAACGGAGAAATCACGGCAACTCAAGGCATAGCATATAAATCAAAACACAAAAGGAAATTGGACACTTAAAAAAATGAATGTATACTCATCAAGTCTCTGAAATATTTTTCTTTTCAACAGTTTAGTAAATGAATGACGTGAATTTTAAAAGAAATGAAAAAGTTTAGTTATTCTCTTTAAAACTGAAGTAAAATGAAAGTTATGATATTTTGTAAGATTTTAGGAAAAAGTTATAAGAAACTACAATTGATTACAATTTATTTTGAAAAGCAGTAAAACGCTAAAAAATGTGTTCAAAACAGAAAAACAAAAGAAACAAATAGGGTTAGTTCGGGTAAGTGGGTCACTGGGGTAAGTGGGCCACCCCCCTTAAAACTGAAATGCGCATATGGTTTTTATACTTATTTGTACTGATCATGTAAATTTGCATCACAGTGATTGCTTTTGCATATATTTGGGTTTCATGGAACTTTTTTTGGATCATACAGTTTATTCAAAAAAATTTTTTTTGCGAGTTCAAGCAACATTTTTAAAAGAAGTGCTTCAATGTTAGTTTTTATTATTTTTTCTACATTCATCAAGTTTTCTTGTAGAGTTTAACCTAAAGTACACAATGAAATTAAAAAAAAAAATATGCAAAGTATTATTAATAAGTGTTTAATGGTAGGGGTACCACTTACCCCGTGGTTTTTCTCTATTAGGGTAAGTAGGTCCCCTCACTATGGTGTAAGTGGGTCCCCTCATAATAATGATGATTTCAAAATGAAAAGTAGTTTTGATGAAGCAATTTCTACAATGAAATGAGCGATAATTATGGAGACCTGGAAGAAATTGATAGTTCAGCTATAAAAACTGTAAAAGCTGGTAACTATGTATTTGTGAAACTAGCATCAAAGAAAACCATAAAGTATTATGAAGGTCAAATTTTAAAACATGAAACAAATGAAAAAAATACTGCAAAATTTGATAGGAAGAATAGAAATAGCTACCCTTTTTATTGGCTTGATGTAGGTGATGTTAGAATTATAACTGAGGATGAAATGATAATGTTTCTCCCCCAGAAAACTTCAAATAGACGCTGCCATTAAGTGTTTCCGTTTTTTTTTCAACCTATAATTTTTTTTCTATTTTACCAAAATTGATCTTAATCGACTCTATTATGTTTATTCAACAATAATTTATATGTAAAAGCAAAAAATATGCCTAACGGCTTTTAATGAATTTCTCAGACACAATTGTTTTGTATTCCGCTTTATAATTTTCTGTCATACACATTTAAATGTAAGTAGATATCTCGTTAATGGATACATTTACAAAAAAATATTTCCTACTAAAATTTTACATACTTTATCAGGTAGGACCCGCAAACCCCTTTTTAGATATGCTCACTTTAAATATAAATAACTGGGGGAGGGCACTTACCCCTTCTTAGGGGGTAAGTGGGTCCCCCACGTCATTTTGTAAAGAATACCATAGCTAAAAATATTTAAAGCATATTTTTAGGAAATAATGCTGAACTTGTGTTTATTAATAATGTCCAAGATAAATAAGTCAACAAATTTAAGCTGTTTTGCTTTAAAACTTTTGTATAAGGCTTTAAAAACGAACTGTTCTAAAAAGGGGGCCCACTGACCCTAACCAACCCTAATCAATCCTTAAAAAATATGTTTTTACTTAATCCATTATATTTTGTGCTTCCTCTTGTTTATTGACGAAATTACCAGGTAAGAAATGTAAACAGTTTATATTCATTTAAAAGTAATTTTAATTTTCCAATGGAAAAAGTTTGAAGAAAAAATATTTACTTATATATTGCAGCAAAGAAAAAATGACTGAAATTCAATTTTTAACTGCTGAATTATTTTTTTTAATATTTTTCCTTTTTATTATCATTTGAGAACTGACTGATCTAAATTGTCATAGAAATTTTAAAAAATGCGAAGTTCATTGTTAAGCGGATTTTTTGAGAGAGAAAGCCGTAAAATCCAGTATGTTTTAATATTATCATTAGATTTTTTTTTAGGGAGCAACGGAAAATCACGTCGAAAGTGGGGAAACGTACGAAACGACAGCGTAAAACCGGAGTTATTTTTCATTTACTTTATATGGACGAATTTTGAGTATAAGTAGGTCAAGGCTATAGTGAGAGTGTCTGAATGAATTGCAAAATTACTAACTACTTAGTTGCGAAATAACTGCTTATTTTCTGAAAGGAAAGCAGAAACAAAGAATTAGACATTTTTTCATTAAAAATGAAAACAGGAGAAAAACGGAGATAATGATGACAAAATCATTTCTTGGTTATTATACGCTTTGCTTGAACCATCACCACTGATTAGATATGTCGAGGTTACGGAAACCACAATGATTACATTTAGAGAACGATTACTGATATGCGATGGTTTCTCCTCTAGTTATGCATCATTGACTCGAAAGAAACAAGTAGATACTTTTAGTTTTGTAGTTGCGAACGGTAGAGGACAAAAATGTGGGGTTATCATAACTAAAAAAAAAAAAAAACTCCACCTGTATATTTGTCTGAAGTTCGTGTATGGGGCTGAAAGCATTGCAAAGTGCTCTTCGAAGAGAAAATTTTGATTTTTCAGTTTTAATTATGTTTCTTTATTTATTTTAATTCAGTTTATTTTTATTTATTTATTTAAATAATCATTCATTTTATTCTAGTTTCATTTCATTTATTTGTTCATTATAATTTAATGATTTTGATTTTAAGAAAACATTTTACATAATTTTCAGAATGTGGAATATTTTACCGTATTTTTCCAGAAAAATGTAGTTTTCAAAAGCCAGTTGAAAGAAAAGTCTGCTGCAGTAAGTAATAAACGCTAATGCAGCTAGATTTAGAACATGATGAATGTTCAAAAACTGGGGCTCTTTAATTAAATTTATGTTAACAATTCTCAAATTTTCTAAAATGTAAGTAAATATTTTTTTTTTTTTTTGCATTTATAAATCAGATGGTTAGATGATGACAAGGGTTTTCTTTGATACTCTACAGTTTCATATTTACTCATTTAAACTAAATCTTTAGAAATAGTATTAAGTGCAAAAACGAATAACTTAACTTTTTCTTTTAAGTAAACGATTTGATTTCAATGTCTTAAAGAAATCAAAGGATTAGATGTTTTCATTTTATATTAATGAACAAGAAAATAATTTTGAAAAGAAAACAAATCCTTGAACAAAGTGTAAAAAACCTTGTTCCCCCCCCCTTTCTTTTAATATAAAAATTATTTTTCTTTTGTCAAACGTTTCATAAAAAAATAAATTGAAAGCTGAGATCAAGTGAACAACATGTACAGAAAACTCAATTAAAATTATACTCACGCACTAAAATTACTAAAAAGTTTCAGCTGCAGGGCTGTGATTTCATTCTAACTGAATTATTTAGATTTTGAGCTAGCTGCGGAGAAATTTTTCAAACTTAAAGGGAAGAACAAATTTTGTTGAAAATAGATATTGCTTCTTTTCTACAGCTGGAATTTTAATTTTTAATGCTCAATTTCCTACGCAGTTTAATTATCTTTTTCTTTGTTACTCTTTACAGTTTAATATTTATTCATTTAAACTAAATCTTTAGAAATAACTTTTAAGTGCAAAAACGAATAAGTTCACATTTCTTTTCAGTAAAGCTTTTGATTTTAATATTTTTATAAAATATAAAAAAGAAAAATGATGTAATATAAAAGTAAAAAAAAATATTTTTTATATTCTTCATGATATTTTGTACTGCTTATCGAATGTAACAAACTTTAAATGCGTTATATACATTTAAATTTACGAGTACATGTTGTAATGTAAACAAAAACTTCTTAAATTTAGCAATTTTAGAACAAATCATTCATTTAAAGCAAGCGTAAAGCTACTTTTTAGACAGATGAAGAAGCGATCACTTAAAAAATAGCTATATTATAGATTTTGTTCAAACATCTTATTCAACTGCGCTCAGTTTGTTTTATGAAGGAAAATAATACGATCTCAGAATGCTTAACATGAGTTCTTTTTATCCCCCAGAATCTTCAAACAAACCAATCAAACTAACAGATTTTAGGCAACTACATTGCATTTACAAGATCATTACAAGCTTAAAACAGCTTATTTACAATTTAGTCTACTATTTGCTTGTCAACTCTGAACATCCACTTTTACTCGAACATTGACAAAAAAAATACATTTGTTAACGCAATATTAGTGCTTTTATTCACATGCGCACAACGATCAAGTGCGGCAAAAGAAACGCTTGGTGAGCATTAAAAATCGATTAAGCCTTAAGTCAACATTCTAAAATGTGTAATCGATTATGAGTTATCCATCTTCGTAATGATGTTCATTCTGGTTTGCAATTGTTTAAGTAATGCTTTTCACATTCCTTACTTATACACATATACTTTTTCAAAGCAAAATGACTTTATCAAGTTCATTCGTAGATATATGATGTTATGTACCTCAGCACAGTGACTTATACGACAAAATGCAGCTTGAAGCATGTCCCGGCAAGTTAAAACTTTTGATTTTAACTATCACTTACAACAACTAACCAATCAACGATAGTTCAAGGTATTAGTATCGTATGAGAAAAAAGAGAAAGACAAAAAAAGTAAATAAATAAATAATAATAATAATAAAAATGAATTCGCTTCCAAAAACAAAAAAAATATACCATTGTTAAGGTTGCTGTTAGGTTTTGAGCATTGTTTCCCCTTTATTAATTTAGAAACGTTTTTCTCTTTTTCAAGTTCTATGCTCCATCATGTTAAATATTTACAGATTTTCTTACGTTTCAGATTATCTTTGTATATTTTTTACTTACACTAATCAAAGTATATACATATTGTTTACAAAAATATTAATATCTATAACAAAATATTGCTGAAATTACAGTCTGATTTCCCGCACGTGACGGTAAAATGTCCCATATTCTCCTTCCCTTCCCCCATTAGATTCAGGGAAATACGGAATTAAGGAGTCTAAGGTACCGCTAAATTTAAAAACAAAACTACATAACGTTTCTTAAAATGTCAAAATAGTTCATTCAAATGAAAAGAATATCAACGATGGAAAAACGGTATTGTTACAAAACGAAAGCAATGAATTCTTTGAAGGACGGAGGGGTAGAGAAAGCAGTTAAAATATTGAAACAAGCAGGAAGGCTGTGGACAGACCACCAACAGAAGAAATGGAGGGGGGAGAGAGAAATTTTCTCGTCTGAAACTGCCGGAAATGAAGCGGTATGGTTTAGCTTCCTGCTTTTCTTCTTTAATGACTTCGCGGCGAAAAGTATCTAAGTGAAAACTGGAAGAGGAAGAAAAAAATGTTATTTTTCAATCATCAACTTTTTTTTTGCTGAGAGGTGGGCAAAAGAAACGCATTTTTAGGAAGGCCGGCCTTGAGACTCGGGCAAGAGAGTCATGCTTCGCACCCAATTTATCAAATGAAGCCGATTCTCCGATGTTTTAATGAAAAGGGGCTGTATGCTCATTTTCCGGGGAATCCAGAGGGGAGCTATGGGACTACAGACTATCGCGAAGATGAACCAAATTTTAAAGTTTTCTATAAATCATCACAGCTCTTGCTTGTTTTAATTGTATTTTGTTGTTAAGAAAGTGAATAAATCTTGAGAATTCTTCGTTCTAGATCTTGGAAATTCTATGAGTCATATCTTGGGTTTCGAGAAAAACTCCAATGGCAGCCGTGATTGTAACTTGACGCAGTCGAAATTATTTTTTTCTGATTTTATTAAAATAAAGCTTTTTTTTTTCTTTAATGAGCACTGAAAATTTAAACGTAACTTCTTAAGTTCCTCGTTTTCATGTATTAAATCATTCATGTGTATATGTATGACTTTATGATAATAGATTAGGAGAACAATTTCGTTCAGTAAAATTTGTAGATGTCACTATATTACAAAAAAATGTTGATCTCTTTTTCTTGGCACCCTCTCAGCCTTTATCCTGGATTCCTCTCAGCTTTTAAGATTGCCGGTTTCAAAATAGTTGAATGTAGAATTCAAGCTTGGAGTCAATTACGAGAAAATGTAATCGATTACGATTATAATTACGAGCATGAAAAATTGGAGATTGCAATTACGATTACGATTACAGTCCTCTGCCAAATCACAATTACGATTACAGCAACGATTAGATTATGTAAAAAATGTAATCGATTACGATTTGATTACAGATTTGAGAGGAATACATATTATTTTTATATACAGAGGAGGATCCAGAAATTTTTGTTAGGGGGGGGGGTCAAGTTTCAGTGCACCTTATTAGTTAAGCGGAAGGAAAACGAAGCATGTAAAATTGAAACCTTCTTTAAAATATCATACACTATTGCACAGCAAGTAATATTTTTTATTATACTCTGTGAAATTAACCATTTATTTATTTTGGTCAGATTACACGGTTACAAAGCTAAATTATGATTATTGAAAGAAAGATCACAATTACGATTACACAAGAAATGCTTGAGTAAAAGTACGATTACAGGATTACGAGTGTCCCACTTCCAAATTACGATTATGATTACGATTACAAAAAAATTGCAATCGATTACGCGGATTACGATTACGTAATCGGCGATTACTCCAAGCTTGGTAGGATTGTATGCATAAGTTTAGAGTTTGATATCAATATTTGCAACGAATATGAATGTATAAAGGTAACAAGCTAATCAGTTTGATGAGCCGAACACGTGCTTCTACATACCTTTCGCGAGGAAAAACAGAACTAAACGATAATGAAATAATTGAATGACAAATTTATAGGATTGAGGTAATGACAAGCAAATTGATGTAAGCGGATTTGTTTATGCTGTGAGTAAAGCGTGTGCAAAGTTCCGTAGGTAGATTTGGCTTTCTTGGGAGATGCTTTCCCAAATCATGTTGCATAAGTATCTACTGTTATCGTTTCTTTAGTTTCACCAGCCATTCTTACTACTTATCTCCAAATGTTTAATTTTGGCAATATGCTTCTAGTTGTTTCGATTACTTTATCGCCGTTTTAAGTTTAAAATCTGGTTTAATTTGGGGTAGATATCATGAAAAATCCAATAATAATGATAATAATAAAAATAAATAATGGTAATAAGTTAGAAAATAATGATGATGCTGATGAATAGTGATATTTATGGTGATGAATAAATAACAATAATACAAAATATGCAAAATACAAATAAATAAAAAAATTAAGCTTGTGTTATTTTTTTACAGGTCTTATCAAATTCCAGTTCAGTGATATTGCTCAAAATTACTCTTAATGCAGAAGAAGCATGTTCAACTAACAAGATGTTTTCGGTAAAAGTTGCTTTGCTTTACCAATTTTTAGTTATTCACAAGACTAGAAGCAGCTGAAAATACAATTGAAAGTATGAAATTGTTTTCTTCACCTCTTACACGAATGGGATAATTTAACTGTTCATAAAACTATTTCTCAAAATGCCAGTGAAATAAAGCTAAAAAGTTGGCCAAATCACCCCACTTGATGATAACATGTAAGTGGGAGACAAGACTTGTGTTTGTGCAACATTCCCATAAGTAATATGAATACCGTCCCTTAAAACTTATTAATCGAACCATAGTAATTGATTAGTTCGAGTTTTAAATAGGTGTTGAGATGCCGACAAGCGGTGTTGTTTTATTTTTTGTGTTATCCCTCAAAATCGTTTCTTGATGGGGAGAAAATGTAATTGGTCTTTTATAGTAGCTGCACGTTTTTCGTTTGTTTATAACAGGAATGTTTTGGTAAATCACTCAAGAGGTTAGAAAGGAATGGGAAAAAATGGGTCACACACACACACACACATTTTAGGCATTGATTAAAAATATTTTAATGCAATACTGGCAAATTTGTAATTATTTAAAATGATTTTAAGAACCACTAAAGTTTTTTTTTTTTTCTTTTTTTTTTTTTTTTGCAAAATACACTTTATATACATATGAAAATTGCATTTGGGAAACTTTACACGGAGCTATAATAAATGGAATTAAACCATCATTTTCAGTGATACATAAAAAAGCAGTCGTAAAATAGAACCATAAAATGTCATGTTAAAGTCTTCAGTGAAACATGCTGCATCCTTCCCGAAGCATGAAAGAAAAAAAAAAGCTCTTATTACTTTAAACAACAAAATATTTTTGTTTAACACAATGAAAGAACATTTTTTCTCTATTTAAGAAATGGATTTAACTAAAGGAATCTTCCTCTTTAAAAAAAAGGTGGTTTGAATTGACTATTATTTACTCTTTTTTTTTCCTTTTTTTGTAGTTATCGTTATTAAGTTTTTAATTTATTGCCTGGGGAAATAAAAGGTTAATCTTTATAAAAAAAATGGTAATAAATAATATTTGTTTTACTTAGTATAGGTGCTCTTCGATATTTTATTTCACACTTCAAAGCTCAAAGGAATTTATTATACTCAAAAAATTTAAGTTTCCACCATTTCATGTTTATGAAGAAAATGTAACTTTATTCTACTTTAATAAAAATGTAGAGCTCAAAAAATGTAACGTATTTTGAAAACTAATTTATAAAGGCAACATTCACTCATGTTTTTCAACAGGGGCTAAATTAATGACTTAAAACGCGGTGAGCCTTTTCAAGAATTTAAGTAATCCCGGTATAACTTATTATATTATAATTTATTATTATACACGGTAACCACGGTGTATTCCTTCATTCCGTTTTTAATTTCATTTTCAAAGTATCCATTCAAGGACTTAATCTAAAGCCTATGCATTCGATGGACATTTTCTCTGGTAGAAAAATGTGTTTCCAAATGCAAATGCTAAATTGATTTTACTTGAAAAGTTCTCATCCAACAGAAAGTAATGCAAAATCTATGCAACAGGCGTGATTTCGCATCTTTTCCTTCTTTTTGCATTTTTTAAATATTTTTTCGCCACCTAAATATACTTGCAGGTAGCTAAACAAAAATGGGATACGTCCATTACTGCCCGGTTTATTCTTTCTCTCAATCTTCTACTAATTGACAAAATATGAAAATCATATTAAATACTGCCCTATTAATTTCTGGACTAACTTTTGTCTAAAATACAATTTGCAAGAGCTTTGTTTACGTACAATCTATCTCCGTTCTTACATCCTTTAAAGCGCATTGTTCTCAGATAACAAAACTTTAGAACGTTCAGAAAAAAAAATTATCTTTTTAAATCATTGCCAAATGCTAAAGACTTATGATTCAGACGCCCGCGACTAAAATGAGCGAACTTCTTGCACTGGTATTATTTATCATTCTAGTTATGCTGTAGAAGAGCAAAATACTTGGCGACTTTCATTAATAACATTAACACATTAAGGCTACAGTGGACAAATAAAATTGATTTTTTTCAATTATTGATTTATGTGTCTAAAACTTTGTGTGCTTGTATTATTGTATATTTACGACATCTAAAAGCATAAACAACACAAATTGGTGCGAAAACAATGAAAACTTTTTTTCAAATTTCAAATTTAAATATTTTTTAACAAAATGTTCCAGGCGTCACAATTTTTTTTCAATCGTTGAATTTTCACTTAATTTCCAATCATTAGGCATGATGGCACAAAACAATGCATTATATGTCATGTTTTATGAGATAGTTTATAAAAGATGGCTGAAAATAAAAATTTTCAGTTGAAAAAATCATAAATTTTCATTTTCAGCCATCTTTTATAAACTATCATATGAAACATTGCATGTAATGCATTGTTTTATGCAATCATGCCTAATGATTGGAAATTAAGTGAAAATTCAAAGTTTGAAAAAAAATTGCGACGCCTGGAATATTTTGAAATTTTGTTAAAAAAATATTTAAATTTGAAATTTGAAAAAAAGTATTCATTGTTTTTGCATTAATTTGTGTTGATTATGCTTTTAGATGTCGTAAATATACAATAATACAAGCACACAAAGTTTTAGACATGTAAATCAATAATTTAAAAAAATCAATTTTATTTGTCCACTGTAGCCTTAATGCCTGACATTTTTTTTCCAAAGATATTTTGTATACTGGTTACAAACAGTGTTTAATGGACGGGAAAAATAATAAAAAAAATATTATGTAAAAAATTATTGTTTTATTAAGGAAAGAAAAATCGTCCCTTACAAGTTACGATAGACCCCAAAGGGTACATACTTGTTTTACTGAAATTTTTTTCTGCCTACGATATAGTATTTAAAAAGACATTTTATAAGAAGAAATAAAATCAGCTATTAACATAAACTGGGAAGCTGGGAATAACTTTGAAAACTTAAGCTTTTTTTTTCTTGAGATCGTGAACGATGTCATTTTTAATAAAGATTATATTAAAACTGCTACGGAACACACTTTACAATGGTTATGTGCTCCAATCTGTTAATAACGAATTGAAACAATACCAAGGTACTAATTGAACACTATTATTTGGTTGAAATGTTCATTTTGGGGAAATTCAGACCCTTTTTTGGACCGTCCCTAAAAAGGGACGATAGGCATTAATGGGTTAAGTTAATAAGGACTGAAAAAAATACGACTGTTTCTGCTGCTTTTTTCAATAAAAAAGCTTAACCAGTAACACTTCATAAACGAAACGAAAATAAAGAAGCTTTCTTTTTGTACATAACTAACAAGGTCATCTAAAACGTACAAAAATAAAACATTTTATAAATTAACACTCCTAAAATCTACTGTATCATAACAAAGAGCAAAAAGCACGATAAATTTAGTTTATCTATTACGCGCAATTTCCATATCAATTGATATCGATTGAGATTGAATATTTTTCAGAATTTATGTGTAAGTTTTTATTTATGGAGGCAAGTGAAATCTGCTCTTATGTTATTCAAATATACTGTGAGTGAATAGCAAAAAGGACTTCCTGACTACTGATTCACATTTATGAAGGGTTTTACTTAGAAAAACTGCAAATATACACTTCCCCAAAATGGAAACTTTCACTACTTCCTGGAAATTCTACTCTCTCCTTTGTCACAAATATATTCCAAACAGAATCCGTAAATTCCCTATTTTACGTCTCTGATTCCATTCCAAAGGACGAAATTTTTACCGAAGTCCTTTTTTTTTCACACCCTTTGGGCCTTCTTTTTTTCTCCCTCTCTCTCTCTCCACCGTAACTTTTTCAGATATTTCACCAAAAACTGTCTCTCTCCTTTTTTCCTTTCCTCCAAACATCCAATCTCACGGGAATAATAATAATAATGAAAGAAGAAGTACAACTTGGGGCTCTCGACAATGAGAAGCCAAAAGAAGAATTGACAACGTTCCATCGCTATGTGGATACTGAGAAGTTAAACCACGAATATATACAAGGGTGTCATATTTCAATTTTCGGCGGGAGTTTGGGATCTTTTTTTTTTTTCTCCTACCTGAGCTTTTCTTTCTTACTTTACTGAAACTGGTATCTGGTTATGTCTGCTCGTTTAGGTTGAATTGTGGAATATATATTGTGTACAATTTCTCGTTCAATCGAAAATAGGAACGAGGTGGTAAGTGTGGTTGTAAGTTTCCGATGTCTGAAAACCAGCGTTTTCTCGGATTCGACATTGACCTACTAAAAGCTGCAGAGCGTTGTTTTCTCACAAAAACGTGGCGTTTCCCTTTCTTTCAAAGATTTGTGGAAACTTTCGATTTTTTCCTACAATTCACCTTCTTGTTAAAAAAAAAATGTTGAAAAAAAATTACTCGTGTGTGTATGAGAGATAAAAAACTGAATGCGTGAAGAAAAAAATCGCGAAACAACCTGGTATTTATTGTAACAGTAAGTAAAACGATAAAGTAAGTACCTTATGTATTTAAAGCAATTATTTCGTGCATATACAAGTAAAAAAGACTTTTAAATGGTTGAAAGAGCTGTTAAGCATAATTTTATTACTTTTTAACCCAAGGGTCATTCCATAGTGACTAACGTAACATTCAGAGCTGATTTTGTAACTGTTTTTACGTGTAACTTA
>JAXGGA010014557.1:0-31744 GCA_038373865.1 Uloborus plumipes
CATTGAATTTATGAAGCCAGGGTCTTTAATCAGCTGTCTTATTTGTGGGCTATCAAATATTCCTGCTTTAATTTTTTCCATACTCAGCAGAGCCATTTTTACCCCTATATATGCAAAGCATGATCCATTCTTATCAAGAGCCTTTACAAACTGCTTCATTAGACCCAGCTTGATATGCGGTGGTGGAAAGATGATTTTCTCTCTTGAAACTAAAGGATCATTGATGATATTCTTTTCCTCAACATCCATGTTTGCTGTCCTAGGCCACTCTTTTCTAACCCAGTATTGCGTTTTGTCTCTGCTATCCCAGATGCACAAGAAACAAGGAACAACCAAGGTCAACCAGTCAGTTATATATCTTATATTGTTAGTCTTCTTTTTATAATAAACCAGGGATATTACTCGGCGTTGCCCAGGTGCTTATTAATACAACATAGTGGTTCAAATAGTGTTTAATGCAAATAATTGTAACAGTAATTGTTTTAATTTATTTCATGCTAAAATGAAAAAGGTGAGCCTTGAATTGTTAATCGTAATCTTTGTCGGAAAATACTCGTATTTAAATGTGTTAAGTGCTTTCAATTTGCATTCTTAAAGGCTCTATTACTCTATCTATTCAAAATTGAAAGAAAATGGCCATTTTGAGACGAAAAAATTTAATTTTGAGCTTTTTGGAATTTTTAAAAATTAAAAAACCCCGCTTATGTGAATTCTAGTGCACCAAGGAACTAAATCTAAAAATCTGGATATATCTAAAAATCTAGAGCTGATACAGAAAAACTGCTTGCGTATTCAGATTCAGCAATAAAAATATAGTTAAAATCTGCTCAAAAATCCTAGGCACCAAAAAAAAAAAAAAAAAACAGATTTTTTTTGTAGGCCTGTGTTATTATTATTTTTTAAAATTTGCTATGAGGCTACGTATGAGGCAGTAGCCTTTTGCAGACCTAGTATGGTTCTTCGATATGGCATTCAGTCCTTCATATGCCCTAAGGTGCATGGCCCCTTTTTTTCCAGATTTACCATAGGGCCTGGACTTCCTTACTACCTTGTTCCCATCGTTTATTCCCTTGTTTGTTTTCATTTTTATTCTATGTTAATTATATATCCAAGACTTCAAAATTATGTAACCTACTGTGATTCTTTATGTTTTTTTTTATTTTTTTTTTAAATTTTAAATAAACACGTACGTCATACAGGGCAAACCAAACCGAGAAGATCTTGCAATCATTCGGGCCCTGAATGATGGCGCTTACTGCCTAAGGCCCCTATATAGACGAGCCAGCGCATTAAGATTAAGGCAGGGATTCAAGTGAAACAGCACTGCGATCGCTTCGAATTGCAATCGCTACTGGAAGTGAATTACATTATCATCAACTTAAATTGGCATGACGTCACTACGGGTGGAGCCAATAAGAGCTAACAAGCACTCAGCGATCTCCTCTTATTCGCCAAGTAGGCTGTGACGTTTTATCTAGCTCATTTTTCATAGGCAAACGTCACGCTGACGTCACGATGTTTTTATCAAGAAACGTTCTAATGTAATTCATTTCCAGTCGCGATTGTAATTTGCGATTGCCTGTTTCACTTGAATCCCTGCCTAAGTTTCATTCACCCGGAACAGGACATATCCGCCGCAAATTTTATCCCCCTCTTTCCCGCATGGGACATTTCCGCCGCGACTCCTATTCCCCCTCTGACTGGAACAGGACAAATCCGCCGCGCCATTTCCAAATGTGAGAAAGGGGTTACTGGTTTAAAATTTTCATTCTTGGAGACACATCTTAATTTGGCGACAAAGACCAAATCAAAAAAGCGGAATTTATTCCCGGACTACTTATATTAGGGGGAAATTGCAAAGAAGTCAAAAAAAAAAAAAAAAACACACACAATGCAGTGTAAATCAATTTAAACTTCGCCAATTTTAATTCGCCAAATATTGCACTCTACCAGCTCAATCGGCGGATTTGTCCTGTCGTACAGAAACGGCGGGGAGAGACGCGGCGGAAATGTCTCATGAGGGGGATGATACAGATAAATTTTGCGGCGGAAATGTCCTACGTTGCGGCGGAAATGTCCTGTGCCCGTTTCACCACTTTGGATCCAGAGCGTGTTTGAGTTTTTGATGGGTTGTCTTTTCTGGCAAGGTATCTCGTTTTGGTAATTTTTCACTGTAAGCAATTATTAGCGGCACGTGAATTTGGCAAAGCTCAGCAATGCGCCAAAACTTCTTTTGGTAACCCTAGCTCCGCAACAATGAAAAATTGAAAGTAAAAGTTTACAAGTTGGATCCAAAGTGGTGAAACTTAATCTTGATGCGTCGGCTTGTCTATATAGCGGCACTAATCTGCCCCAATGAAAGCACGGACGCCAATGGCAAAGAAGATTTTGTTTTCTATTTTTCTTACAGCTCTAGGCTCTTACGATTCAGACAATGGTAAATTGCGCTGAGACTTTAATTTTGCCGATGGTGCTTTAGCCAAGTAGGCACTCACATAATGTTTAGTATTTCATTTTTATATTAGTCGTGCGGCTCCCTGGTCAGAAAAAAAAACAAACGCCAGTAGTTTCATAAACGAATGATTTTAATTTCTTCAATTTTTTAAATAGTAAGAAAATGCGTGCGTTTCAGTAACTTTTGAAGCAAATTGTAAGAATCATTGTAAGTAGGGGAAGGGTGGGCATAGTGGCCATTGCGGGCAAAGTGGCCACTTGAAGTTTTCCTCCCTATATAGTTCTGTAGCCTAGCGGCAATAGACTCAACTACTCGCCCGGCAGCCGTTGTTGTTGTGTTATAGTTTGGTGCCGCTCAGATGCGAACTCATGGAGATATCGCAAATTTTTCACTTTTTCGACCCTCTGATGTTAGGTAAGTGCATCACATGTTTCGCTTTAGTTTATTGTAGGACTAGGTGAAGTAAATTTTACATCAGTGGTGCAAAACACCATGTTTCTAGTTTTGAATTCATGTCTCAACAGTAGATACAACAACGGATGTACGTGAAATATTGTTCTTTCGAAAATAGCGCGCTAGAGGGCCAAGTGGCCACAGTCGTCAACGACGTCGATTGTTTTTTCTGTGGTGATTGTTACTCAAAATGTAAGGACAACGAAGGCTGGATTAGATGTCCTGGGTGCCTCAAATGGGCTCACGAAGCCTGCACAGGAGCCGAAGAGGAGGACGATGAGTTTATTTGTGATTTATGTAAATACCAGTGATTTCATAACTTCACATACTTTTAGTAATGCCTATTTTTGTTTAAAACCCTAATACAATTGTTCTGAGTTCTGAAACTAAATGCGTTTCATTTTTTCCATATTATCTAAATCTATTCAGGTAGTGGCCACTTTGGCCTACCTACTGGAGCAAAGTGGCCACTTTGACAGCTTTTGGTAAAGTAAAAATTTTGTACAAATAAAGTTAAAAAAATCTAGTTGTTTATATTTTTTAATGAGGCCTAAGTAACCATACTAAATGTTG
Organism: Uloborus plumipes; assembly: GCA_038373865.1. Lineage (NCBI taxonomy): Eukaryota > Metazoa > Arthropoda > Arachnida > Araneae > Uloboridae > Uloborus > Uloborus plumipes. Next base: position 3,482 of record JAXGGA010014557.1, read on the forward strand.
AAAGGATTTATAAAATGTTTCAATAAAATTTAGAGGTGGAAAAAAATAGATTTTCCTCAGAGTGGCCGCTATGCCCACCCTTCTCCTATGTATTAAAGACTCTTTACAAAGCTACGCTTGCTTAGAGTCCCTTTATACAACAGTTATAAGGTGTCTTCATAAATGGAGTTTGGTAGTAATAATAATCATTAAAGAATAGTACCTGTTTTTCAAAAACGCCTATTTAAAATATAATGCAAGAAATATAATTAAGTTTAAGTCCCCCAAAATAAATTGCAAATGCCAGTTTAAATCCGTCACTAATTAAGTCGTAAAAAAACTGCTAATATCTATATTAAGGTTAGTATCTGGGGAAACTCCATTTGTGAGAAAACGCTCAAATATTTCAATAAAATCGTGAATGTGGTTTCTCGACATTTTGTGCTATGTTTTAGTTTTATTTTTACCTTTAGTAAAATTTTAGGCCAAAGGGTAGGGTTACGGTAACGTGTATATTTTCCAAGAGTAACAATAACGAACGGAGTTTTTAAGAGTTGGCGATAACTTTACTCTTTAATTTGAATGGAATTTGTAATGGTGTTTCATGAAATATTTTCTTTGTTTGATGGAATTCTTACGTTTTAATTGAATTTGTAAAAGATGTGGTGCCAAAGATTTTTAAAAAATCGTCATGATTACATTATCGTAAATGTGTCTACATAAGCTGCGATAATTTTTTATGCGCAAAAACTTGAGTCTATCATTTTTATTGCCAGTAAAGTCGGCGCATAACATCTGAAATTTAATAGATTTCTGCTTTGGGTACAACAAGACAATGTGTTAGTGTGATAAATTATAATTTAATATATGCATCTCGATATCTGGAAAATGCCTCTTCTACATTTAGTTCATCAATCTCTCATGGGGATCACCTAAAATTGCCTTTTCAAATTGTAATCTTTCATTTAGATTCAGAACCGATTAACCTCTATGCGCATTATAGGCAGTTGTGAAATCTTCTGCGTACTTCCAAGCTCGTCTTTTAGGGGATCAAAGGACGAGTCAAGGAATTTGTCCCCTCTTGGGTTTGGAAAGTTAATGCATAAACATGTGTTTGTCGTTTTTGTTGTTTTGGGTACAACTTACGTTATGTATATACTCTTTGCCTTGCTCTTGCCCTTGAAAAAAATCGCAATGTCGGGCCGTCCTCTTTCTTTTCTGAACTTCAACAAATTTATTATTATGCTTAGAAAGTATTTCATTTTCATGAAAATAAATATCATTTAACGAAAAGAAAATGATGCTACTATTAAAAATAAAGACTCATTGATGCGTATTTCGTTTTCAAGGTTACGAAAGAATACATAAAAAGAGTAAAATTATCCACTTGTAAATATTTGCCACCTTAGGCATCTGGCTAATCTGCTTATATAGAAATTCGGCTAAGCTAAGTCCACTAAATAGAGATGTCCCCAATTCTCAAGTTGTAGACACGCCTATTAAAGGAACTAATTGAAACTATAATGGAAAACATTTCCAATAAAACATATTGCGTTATATTTATGTTTGTTTATATATGTGTTACGTGTCACCCCTGATTGATTTCAATGTGACTTGTTGAAATGTTCGCCATTGTGTTTACTTATGTCATTCACGTACTCGGATTAGGAGCACAGTTCCAGAAGACTAATTGATGAAACATATGATATCGGAATCGACTGACAGTTAATCCAAATACTTAAACACTTTGACTTCACTTCAACCTGACGTAACAAAACGTCTTATCAGACATCGTATCGCCTTATTCGGGATAAGCCGACACTAATTTCTTTCGTGTTCTAAACTTATCTAAAAAGAGTATCTGGAGTTGTGGAGACCTGTTTTGAGAGTATGAGAAGGGTATAGCTTTGAAAATGGCAGCTGAAGGGTTTGCTGTGAAAAAGAAATAGTTGTAATTTCAACGTTTTCATAAGTTCTGCATTAGAACTGGAAACGCCAATCCACGTTTTTTCTTTTTTTATAGTTTAATAACTCCTTTTGGTTGCTTCTCAGTAGTTATACAAGAGAAGTCGTAAAAAAAGCATCTGATTTGGTGCTTTCAGCTTTAATGCAGATCTTTTGACAATTGAAGTTTGGAGCTACCTCCTTTTTGCAGCAAGTCCTTCCATTCTCAAATGAATAGGTTTACATCTAATGATTGTAATGCCGTACCAAAAATACAATTCCACTATTTTTTTTTACATTTTGTAATGTGTTACCTTTGGTAATCTCAGTGAGAGAAAATTTACAAAAAAAGAAGCAACTGTATACTTATTTCATACCGACATTTGTACAATTTTATGCAAAAGGTCTGAACTGTAAAAGTATAAAAAATTTTATTAAGAGCAAATTTAAAATGAAGGAACAAATATCATAATCAATTATTTATAATAAGAGCAGAATAATAAATTTTTACATTACAGGAAGGAAACAGAAGGAAAAGCGAACTATCAGAGCATTACAAATTACAATACAGTAAAAAATAAAACGTAATATCAGTCTTGTGAAAAAGAAACACACAAAAATTTTGTTGAGTGTGTTTCTTATTTATTTACACAACAATTTGACTTATAACATATAAAATGAAAATACCCGACACTTTTATTCATCGCTTCTTTATTAATTCGCGTTTTTTAAGCCAAGTTCTCGTATCAAATGAATAATTAACTTTGATACTCTTATTGATGGGAGTAAAACCTGCACTTAAAATAATCAGTACATATCTAATAATTAGAAGACCTTTAATTGGGAAACATTTATTATTTTCAGCAAGTACGAAATAACGGGGTTTTGCTTTATAAAATACGGATTTTACGAACTTGCGAATTAGCATATAACACCACTATTCGGCACACCGAAATACTAGCACTGCAATCGCTAGTTACACCCTAATGATATTGCAAAGAAGGAAACTTTTCTCAATTAAGCTCCTTGTGTGCATGGAGAAAAGAACGATTTTCTTTGAAACAATAAATATTTGACAACATTAAATTTTATTGCTAGGTAAAGAACTTTTAGCCATTAACGTTATAATTATTTACTTATGGAGCTATTAACAGTGAATGTGCTCAATTCAAACATTTTACAAGTTATTACTTTATAACATAATATATCAATATAAATTAATTTCTTCTCTTATTCTTAGTGATATTTTATCATTTGTTTTTACTAGTAGCACAGTTGTTTAATTTTTTTTCTCGGTGGTACATTTATTTTCTGAATCAAAACGATACAATTAGTCACAGATGAAAGAGAGAAATTTTATTAAGTAATATATTAAGTAGAAATTATTTTCAGAAAACATTGTAGTAAGATCCATTTTGACTAATATCTGACCGAGAAATGCTTGCTTGGGTTCAATAGATTATAATTATATTTTTTCATTTCTTTCAGAATCCGTAGTGGCATTGAAAAATAAAACATCAGAACACAATATTAATATTTTTCACTTGAAATATTTTTTTAAGTGTGTAGTATATAATGAAATATTGGACTATAATTACCTCCGTATATCACCACAGTGGAAAAGTATCCAGATACAGCTACTAATTTGGGACGAAAGGAGTATTTTTTTCCATTCCTATATGTGTCTATAAGAAATTATGTTTGCAATAACTACAATAAAAATAAATACTGCAGAAAAAACACTTAATTTGTACAGTTATTCAAAAATGATAATTTTATTTTCAAATGCAGTTTCAAAGTAAATAAGAAAATTAAAATAAAATAGCAATAATAATTTTTTTAGTGAGAAACTATGAAAAGCATTTTGTTTAAGATAAAAAAATTTTCGGAGGTGGTTTGAACCCTAAAAACCCACCTTTTAAATACACACCTGATTTGAACTAAATGGAAAATACTCAATTTATCTTCGGAAATGTATGTAACAAAGTGGCAATAAAAATCCCATTTTTTTCTCCTTTCTGCTTTTTTTCCTTTGAAAGAAAGCAACTCTGGGATGACCCCAAACCGCACAAAGCTAGAGAGAGAGAGAGAGAGAGAGTAACTGGCAGCCAATTTCATATAATTGTTTGCGGTCAATGGCGCTCTAACCTTGAATCGGGAAAAACTGCACCAGTTTCTGTTTTTCTTTGACTAATTGTTCAAGTTTCTCGGGAAGTTGTGACCACTTAACTTGAGTGATTGACCGGTTCCTGTTTACTTTCAGCGATCGAGAATTCTGATTGCTGGAATAATCGAAATCGATTCGAAATGACAACAGAAAAGATGGAAATTGCCCATTTGCGTCACATTTCTGTCTCATGGCAATTCTAACTGTTTTACGGGGAAACCATGGTTATTTCAAATTTTACTATTTCTTGGTTCAAAAGATCAGTCGGATAGGAAAACGGAATAAAAGGTTGAAATTATGAAGGTCTTCAAGAATAAAAAAGCCCCATTTGTACTTTTTAACATTCAGCCAAACAAAATGTTTCCCATTGAATCACTGGAGTTTCCGGATTGTAAAGTTTTATTTTTCAAGTCACGTCGTCAAGTAGAGGGACGTTTTTGTATCATTGTACAAACAATGTGAAACAATACAGGGAGGGACGAATTGACTTTTTTAATGTAAGGGTTTTTGGGACATTTATTTTTAAAAAGAAAAAGCAGTATCATTTTGAAGTTAGGAGATTACTAAAAATGTTTCAAAACTTTAATGAAATTAGGTAATTTATCTGTCATGCAAATAAATGAAAAATATTGACTATTTAAAAAAAAGTTTCAATTTTTGTTCAAAAGCAAGAATTATGGTAATTAGCTCAAAACTAGCATTTCATTTTAAACAGATTTTTCAGCTGTTCAGGATCTACAACAAAGACTACTTAAAACACGCTCTACTACTTAAAGCTACTTAAAGCTCTACTTAAAACAAGCATAATGCGTGGCAGAAGAAGATACATTTTTTTTTTAAATTCCCGTTGTCAATGATCTGTCTTGCATTTAATCACTTATTTATTCAGAAAAAAGAAAATATCGAAGCATGCTATACTAGTCACAAGATTTTTTTTTTAATTTTAAATCAAGAAAAAGTTAATTTTTTGCGGAATGCAACGATTTGTTTGTTTCAAAACAAGACTACAGAACTTCTCTTAGGTACAACCGTTGGGAGAGTTGTAGATCACTATTATGTGAATGAGGATATTTCTCACAATACACGAAAGAAAGAATAGACTGCAAATAAAACTTGGGAAGAATTTGGTAACTAAGACTCTTGATAATTTTTGCGAGTGTTGCCAATGTGTAGACTTTGTTTTTTCATCCTTAAGAAAACAGGAAAACTCATTAAAAATGATTTTAAAAATTGGCAATGCTTTAATTCAATGATGCCCTACCTTTTTCTGTCCGCGGGCCGCATCTCATATTAAAATTATTTTTGCGGGCCAGAACACATATAAAATTTCAAAATATTTTATTCTTCTCTGAATAACACCGAAAAATATGAAACAGGAAAGAAAATTATGAACCAAGAAATGTTGTTATCATTACTTAATGCTTCTTTTATTGAATGCATGTTTTTCAGAAATCAATTTCTGAATATTTTCCTGAAAATTTGTTACATTGTCAGTTCTCGCGATTTTAGATTTTTAAACGGGCTACACGGATCAGCATCGCTGGTCGGATGTGGCCCGCGGGCCGTTGGTTAGGGATCACTGCTTTGGATGTTTGTTTTATCTAAATGTGTCAACCGCGTTTTCTGTGTCAGTTTCAGTCACTTTAATATAATATAGAAGCATTTGATTGTTTAAATGAAAACTAGAATGAAATGCGGAAAAAAGATTTCGTAACTGTTTTATGTAACGATTGGGATAAAATATTTGTTATGTAATTTTTAAAAACATTTAGAAAAACCATAGAAATACAGAAATAAACATCAACAAAGGTGAAGAGATGTTTTAAGAAAACTTATTCATCAGTGTCAAAGATTGAAAAAAATATCAAGGACAAAAATGAAGAAGTAGAGCCTTGTTAATTCTGTGCCGTTTGGTTTCCGGAAAGCTTTGGGTCTTTGAGTGGTTTTCTTAACAAGGAGAGATGTGATTCAGTTTTCTTAGAATTTAAAACACTTTTCGGCTTATTATCGCGCAAACATTAGTTTTCTTTTGCTATAGTATTGAAATAAATTTGTACAACGCAATCAAATTTAAAAGTTTAGAATAATTAATTGCGTAAAATCGTCAAGGTGAATTGAACCAAGTTTTGTAACTTTCTTAGATTATTTGTAATTTACCATGAGGAGAAAAAAGTACCATAAATAAAACAAGATTAAGTCGTCGGGCAATTTGCAGCTATTTGAAAGGAATACTTGAAAATATCGTTGCATTTAGTCTAGGTGCGATTTTTTTAAATTTTATTTTCCCCATTGTAAAAACACAAAACCATGGACATGGAACATCAGAAGAGCTAAAATATAAATACAATACATAAAAACACACCGAAATTCTAAATATCGGGGTGCAAAGTCTGGGTCTGACTGCCAGCTAAATGAAGCCTTTTGCCGGGTTTAGGGACCCTAATCTTTTTAGGATTCCAAATAAAAAGGCAGCAGTATTCTCTCCCGCCATAAACTTTGGAAATTATGTGATTGATTTTTTAAATGTTCACAATTGTTTTGTTTAATTTACAATGATAATGATTTATTTCTCCAAGAAGATTACGGGTCGGACTGAAAGTCAAAGACGTAGAGCACTATATCTTTAACTACTAATATTAAACACAACTACAAAATGCAATCAATTAATTTTAACCACAAGCAATGAAAGTTTTTACAAATTATGTTTTTTAAATATTAGTGCATAAAGGATGACATGCTTTGAGGGGTGGGGAGATAAAGTGTGACCAGTTTGTGGCAAGGGGGCGGGAGGTGTAACAAGAAGAGTAACATTGCACTTTTAAAAATGAAAATACGTCTATGAATAGCATGACAGGGGATAAGACTAAGAAGAGGGGAGGAAGTTAGGTGCAGCATGACATATTGTGACAAGGAAGGGGGAGGCGGAATGCTCATAAATGGCATCCTTTTATGTCACACTCGAAAAAAAAAAGCTGCATTTATGGGCAGCCCTGAACGATATTAAATGTAACGATCAATGATAAACTTGCACGAGCATGTTTAATAAGCAATAACGGATTATTAAGTAGCGAAAAAGATTGTAAGAAAAAAAAGTTAATTGCCAAATCTCTTAAAGTGGAAAGGGAAAAAGAGATTTCTACGTGCAAATTTAACTACACAAATCTTTTCTAAGCCTAATTGAATGGTTCAGTTTTTTTACAGATGGTTAACTTCATGTTTACTTCTAACGTTAGCAGTTTACCAATATTTTTAATGGCGAGAACTATCGCAAACATAATCTTTCCTGCGAAATGAAGCATAATTCATGTTGATTCTAATCAGGAATTAAGCCCGAGTTTTTATAAAACTGTTTAGCGGAATAACTGTTTCTCCTCTTCAAGGGCTCGACAGATTTGGAAAGACAGTGAGTCGATTTTGAACAAATATTGACAACTATAATGCTTAAAGTATCAGAGAAGATATATTTGAGATTTTTCTCTCACGTTCCAAGTCATACGGATATCTTAAGTAATATAAGAACAGATACGTTGAACAATACACATATCTGCCAAACAGAATAATTTCCGTTCCAGTAAGTTTTTTGATAAGTAACAGTTATAGCAAATCCATTCGAATATGATCAAATTTCTAAAAACATTTTGAAACATTCAACTCATCAATTTTTTTCCTTTCGATGGATTGGGCAGTGAACACTGCTTTAGGGCAATTCCACTGTAAGGGCCATGCTCCACATCAGCGTAAAACGCGACCGAAACTGAAGGCAGAAATCGAAAATCCGAGTACTTTCCATAGGAACACTATTTGCTCCGTTTTACGCTTCTGCTTTATTTTTCTGCTTTACGTCAATGTGGAGCAGGGCCCTAACGGACATATAATATGTTGCACAAAATACCCTACAAAGATTCCAATGTATGTTATATTCTTGTACCATAGCATGAATTTTATAAATATCTCCGACTCTACTCCTATGCCATGGAATTAAATTTTGAAGATTTCCGTAAAAAATATTCCAATAAAATTTTGCTCAATAACAGACGTATCTCAAATAATACGAGAAATGTGTCTTATTCAAAAAATTTGTAATGTTTTACCTCTTTGACTAATTTTCTAAACGATCGTAAGGTGGCGTATCCAAGCTTTATACCAGCGAACATATTAGTTGCTTTTTTAAAAGGTGCTCAACTTTATTTTTTTTTGTTTATCTATTTTTACACACTCAGATTCAAAATTGGGTGGAAGGAGAATTTTTTTTTATTTTGAAATTTTCTTCTTTGGTTCAATTCTGGTGAAATTGTATCCTTAAATTTTATAAAAAATATCTGAATTTAAAATGGTTCTAATAGAGAACTCATTAACTGTTGAAGTTTTATTGAAAATTAAACACTAACAGTTTGAGAAACTGAATTTGATGTATGTTCTATATCATCAAATTGTTTTCCTACAAAAGGTATATTTTGTTTTAAAATGCTAAAATAGTATGGTTAACACAATTTGCAATCTTAACTAATTAATAAAATATTAATTTGACGCTAGAAAATTGAAGTTGGTATACTAGAATATAGACTTGTTTAGTTCTAGACGCTACTTTGTATTAACATTAATTTTCTTTCTCCTTTGCAAGCTATCGTTTTGCACCAACCTATTTTTTCCTTATTTTCAAATTGTATTATATATTTTATTCATTATATATGTCTAATATAAAACAACAATAACTTGTTATTTTGTAGTCGTCCATACTTCTGAAAACATCGCATTGTAGTTTGTGGAGCGTGAATGAAAAGTTTTATTTTTTTAAATCCATTTTTCGTATCAGCTTTCTTTTTTTTTAGTCCGGAGCAAATTAAATTTTACTTCGCAGCTGGGTTTTACTTTTATTCTCCAGCAACAAGAGCAAACTGTGTGTTTGTGAGCGAGAGAGAGATAGAGGATCGGGTTGACTGATTGATTGTTTGATTCTAGATTGACGTAAAATTGCCAATAATTTAACATTTTGTACTCAACGATTGCTCTAAATATTAAGCGAGATGGATCACGTATTCAGTAAATCAATTTCAGTTTATTATTGAGATTACAAAACAAATGACTGAATATGTCGCTTGCACTGACTTACGAATTACTGACTCTTCTATGATGGTAAATAATTAAGTAAATTTCAGTTATTCTTTTCATAAATGGTCCAAAACCATAAGTTCGCCATATGTGCCATAGACTTCCAATAAAGAATCGCTTAACTTGCTGTACTCATTTTGGTAAACTTTCGTATAAAGATTTTTTCGAAATTTTATTATCTTAATTGTCATTTGGCGACAGTTTCGGTTTCAATAATAATAGTCGACAGATTAACACGCAAGTCCCTTTAATAACTTCTATCTGACTCAAGCACATGATCGGAATGCCTCATGAAAGGGCAAATGAAAAGTCTCAAGAGTTTTTCCTTGCTGGTGTTACCTCAGCAATGCTCACCCATCCGATGAGAAGCGGAGCTTTCTTAAGAAGAGAAGTCAAGGGTCTTCCACCAGCAAGGTGATTGATAATATAAAAGCGTAGTTAGCACTTGGCGGATTCCGTTTCGAAACGGAATGGCCGCCAGTATTATCTCACGAAGTCAATCGACATCGCCAATTACGAAAAAAGCGACAAATGCTCAATGTCAGGCGCACGTTTTTCCTCCTTCCACGTCTCGGATCTTAATTTTCTAGGTTAAGGTTCGTCACATCTTTAAGGGGGAGGGGGGTGATTCGAAAGGACGGATCAGTGAGATCCGTCTTGCTCCAGTCGTTTTCGGACATTGTTTCTCGCTGGATCCCCGGAGCGACTTTCGTCAACCTTGCTGTAGGTGACAAAGGGGAGTTTTGTCACCACAGATGGAAAAGAATCCGGAAAGGAACTCTTCTGAAACGGTAGACTGCTCGCTTAAAGGGATATCGAAACTGATATCATCTTTTTTAGTTCGTTCTTGAGAGTTTTTTTTTCTTTTTTTAAAGGTAGCCGCAATTGTTTCTGTAACAATCACGTAAGTTCCAAAAAGAAAATGGCGCTGTGAATAAGAATATCGCCTGTGGTTGACATGATTTTTTACGCTCACTATACTGCCGTGCTCAGCATAAAATTTATATCCGCGCTTTTTAACAAAATTGAATTATCGCCACCAGGTGGCTCTTTGTGACGTATTTTACCAAAATACAATGTTATATGGTAATTGGAGAACGGGAAATATTTTTGAAAGAAATCGAAAAAAGTATCATCTGAATCAAATACACACAAAAATTTAAAGACTTAATATATCAGTTTGAGCTAGACTGCAGATACCACTGTTGCGCTTAACACGGCAGTAGAGCTTTTTTAAAATAAAACTTTAGAGCAAGAATCTGATGGGCTGTCACGCCTGTGATTCAAGACGTCTCAGATTTTTTCCAAAAAAATACCAAATGTTTATTATCTTATTGAAAGACCAAATCCAGAATGTTTTGTTCTTAAGTTTAGTTGCTTAGTTTTTATGGATACCTAAAGGTGAAGGTGTGGCATCAAAAATTAAGCGGATTTTCAAGACATGGAAGTTGATGTGGGCCAAAACTCTTACCAGGAACTGTTGAACTGCAATTTTCTTTTTGTATATGGAATACAGAAGGCTCAAACTTTAGAAAATGAATGTTAAATTTTAGGTAAGTTGTTGCCGTAAGGTCAGTGAAGGCCCTCAAAACAAGGCATTTTTGACGTTTTTCAGCATTTTTGAGGTCCAAAAACAGCTTGTACATTTCAGTTGCCACGGCAAAAGTAGTGTCGTTTGAAAGGCCAGTGTAAGTACTTAAAATTCTGTATAACTAACCGAGGAAAGTTCAACGTGCTTTTAGTTGCGTAAGGTAGAAATATGGAAAATGTCATTTTACCGATATTCAAACGGTCATAACTTCCTCTGCCAACAACATTTGAGGCGAAATGTTAAGAATTTTTTTACAAAAAATGTATTTTTCCTGTGCATTTTTTGTGAAAAAATTTTGCTTGTAGAAACTTCAAACTGATATAATTTTTAGCAGAAAATTTCAAATTTTCGAATGACATAAAACTTGAAAATGTGTATGAAATATTTATTCCCCATTTTATCAAATTTGTATGACAAATGAGCGAAGAATTAGAATAGAAAAAGAACGAAATAGAATTTTAGAAAAACGATTCGTAGTGCACACCCCCATGCTACACACTAATTTTGTGCCAAATTTTATGAAAATCGACAGAACGGTTTTGGTGCTACGCGCGTGATAGACAGACAGAAAGAAAGAATAAAGGAAAGAAAGACAGACCCACCTTCAGCTTTATTATTAGTAGAGATTTGAAGAAATTTATCATAGGGCCAAGTTTTGCGGGAACACTTTTGTGTTTCCTTTTCACCGTAAAAAAATTAGACTTCCAAAGTGCTTATTATTTCATGCTGAAGGAGCTTCATTCTGGTTGCTGTGTTTTCTGGGGGAAATGTCACCTTCACATTCGAAATGGAACCCTCTACTACGTGCCTACAGCTCTGTCTAAAAGAGAGCCCAAAACAATCTTTTCTATCAATCAAAAATGTATTTAAAAAAATAACGAATGTTTACTGCACTCTAACCCATTACACTTTAATGTATGATATTTCCAAACAAAAATCAAAATAAGCACTTTAAAGGTTAAAAAAAAAACTCAAAGGTCAACGATGCATAATAAACGGAAGGCGGTTTTAAGTCGCCTCTTTTAAACTTAGGGTACATTGATTATCTTTAATCGTTTTCCTCATAGCCATTAAATCATTAAATTTTTTCATAAGCTGAATTTGTGGTTTTTGAGACTACACGTAACAATGTTCTAAGAAAGGTTCCAGAATATGTTTAAGTTTCTTATAAGGTCACTCTAAACACTTTCGCCTTCATTCTTTCCATGCTTAAATTTATGTATTTATTCAAAAACATGCGATTTGGCTAAGAAAAGAGCTGTAATGTATTTATGTAATTCGATTCAGTAACGTAGTTTGACAAAAAAAAAAAAAAAAACTAATCGTCGCTTAACTAATTTTATTTAATCACGGAAAAGAAAAAAGCAGAATGTTTGTTTTCGTAGCTAGTTTGTTTAAAAAAAATGAATATCAATAGGATTTACACTGCTCGACATTGAAAATGCAACACGAAGAAGGAGTGGTCAGAAATTGATGAAATTTGGTAAGAAGACAGAGACAGCATGGAACAATAAGTGATATTTATTTCAAAATAAATAAGCAAAATTTAGAGCGAGGACGGCGTCTGCTCAGTAAGAAGTAGGACCACCGCGGACAGCGATGCACGAAGAAACACGTCTAGGCATGGAGTCAATAAGCCTGCGGATGGTGTCCTGAGGGATGGCACTCCATTCCCTTTCAACCATTTGCCACAGTTCGTCCTCTGAACGAGGCAGTGACAGGTTCTGCAAACGGCGTCCAATCACGTCCCACACATGTTCGATTGGTGACAAGTCAGGAGAGTAGGGTGGCCAGGAAAGCATCTGTACACCTCGTAGAGCATGTTGGCTGATTCGAGCACTGTGAGGCCGGTCGTTATCCTGTTGAAAAATTGCTTTTGGCAGACCCTGAAGGTAGGGGATTGCCACCGGCCGCAGTACATTATCTACATATCGTTGGGCCATCATAGCGCACCGAATACGAACTAGAGGTGATACGGAATTGTATGCAATAGCGCCCCAAACCATTATGCCACATTGTCGCGCTGTGGGGCGTTCCACAGTTACTGCCGGATTCGATCTTTCTCCACGTCGACGCCACACCCGTATGCGATGACTATCGCTGGACAAACAGAAGCGGGATTCATCTGAGAACACTACGGTTTGCCATTCTGCCATCCACGTCGCTCTGGTCCGGCACCATTCCAAACGTTGGAGTCTGTGCTGTGAGGTCAATGGCAGTCATAGGCAGTCTTCTGGCAGTCTTCGTGATTGCAGGCCACGTGCAACCAGTAGACGGGAAATGGTTCTGGTCGACACAGGAACATCCAGCGTACCTTGCACGTGCTGCAGAATCGACGTACAAGTGACTTGCGGGTCCGCCACAGCTTGTCGGTGAATCCGTCGATCCAAGCGGTCTGACGTCACTCTGGCTGCACCTGCACCCCTCAATGTGGCTACATTTCCTCTTTCCAACCATCTCCGACACAGCCGATGCACAGTGCTTGCATCCATGTGGGTATCAGCTGCAATTTGACGTATGAACCAACCTCCCCTTCTCAGTCCGATCACCATACCCCTTGTAAAGTCGTCTATATGCTGGAAGTGTCTTCGTTGAGGACGGCGTGGCATTTCCTCCTATCACACGTATCATTCGAGACAAAAACCAAATTTCTCCGATAATTAGTCTGGCAGAAAAACCAACATGAACATAGCCCACTTTTCAACTTCATTCTCTTATATCTTACTTCACGTGCGTCGGAGAGCTGCGCATTTCATATCATTTGCATAACTCAGTGACGTGCGTCTACGGTAAAATTTGCATGAATTTCTGACCACTCCTTCTTGGTGTTGCATTTTCAATGTCGAGCAGTGTAATTAGTTAAGGCAAACTCTCATTTACTTGAAATTTACTTCTGAAATACGTTACATCAGTTGCAGGGACGCAGCTACGGGAATAGGACCGTGGCCCTTAGAAGGCATCTGAATGAAATTAGAAGTTCACACACAGTTTCATCCTTCAAAAAGAGAAAACCCATGCATAAGGCAACTGAAGCATAAAAAGCAAGTATTAGGTATCGTTAAAGCAAATATAAACATCAATCTTCAAAATTAATTTTTTAAAAATGTTTTCCAATGTTTTCTTTTTACAATAAAAAACATCTATATTTCTTTCAAAGAAAAAAAAATCATGCAGTGTAGGGTTAAAAGACTAGTGTTGCTCTGCTGTTGTCGCTGTTGCACTTGTATTTAAAAAAACGAAACAATATTAAAAAATGATGAGGGTTCAAGGTGCGACGGACTAAACAGTCAGGTTAGTTTTATTCATTTTATTTTTTGTTTCAGAGCAGTTTTTATTAAAGTGAGAAAAATGATCACAGTGTTATGCTTAACTATTTGCATTAAAAGCATTGTTTACCGTAATAGATGTTTCTTATTTTGGGGATACAGATGAGTTATCTGTCGTGCTTTGTAAACTTCAAATGTAGGCATGTCTTTTTTAATGAAGAAAACGTGGAAAGAAATTTAAACAAGAAGTTCTGTCAAGAACTAAACGAGCCTACTTTCCCGTACATCGACATAGGCATTGTAGCATCTGATCAATATTCTCTTGATTATCTAAAACTAAAAATTATGTCAAACATATCTTTTTGCACTTAAAGCTGATTTCTGAAAGCAAAATATACCCCTCTCATCAGATAAAATAGACAAGTAAAAAGTAAATAAACGAGTCAATAAAGTTTTGTCGCACCTTTAAAAGAATGTAACTGCTATAGTTCTTCCGTAGAAAAATTCCACAATCGTTTTCAAAAGAAAAAATAAATAAATAAAATAAAAGTACAAAGAACTTCAAAACACATTTTATCAAAGAAAGAAAAAAAAACTCGTTCGTTAATAAAATGTCTTGAATTTCATTTTTAATCCGTTGCCAGTTGTTAAATATAAATAAGGAATAAAATGCTCTCGTGAATGAAAAATTTTTGTTAACAAAAAAAAATCGTCTGGTAAAAAAAATAATAATAAATTAAACAAAACAAATAAATAAATATACAAAAAATCGTCTGCCCAGTCAGTCATTTTTTCTGAAACTGCATTTCCGCCATGTTTGCGGAGTCGGAGTCGGAATCAGAGTCCTCACAGAAGATTATTCAAAAAAGTACTTTACAATACATTATTTATCAAAACCATTTTCTTACAAAGTTAGTTTGAAGGAAATCCGCCTTGAAGTTCAGAATCAACATTCAATTTAAATTTCTCCGTAGGCGCTCATGTTAAAATGTTTTCTGAACGGTTCATCATTGAACGAAAAATGGTTCAAATTGAAAAGTGAAATATAGGAATGAGCCTCTCCGAGATCTTTCGAACAAAAAAAAGTTTATTCAATTCGGACGGTTCACTTAAAAGTTATTAGGTGGGGAAAGGTTGTTTGAACAGTTCAATGTTGAACAAAAAAAATGTTCAAACTGAAAATTTAAATACGGTAATGAAGCATCCTTGCTGAGATCTTTTGAACAAAAAAAAGTTTGTTTAAATCGGACTGTTCATTCAAAAGTTATTAGGTGTGAGAGCTTGTTTGAACGGTTCAATGTTGAACGAAAAATTGTTCAAATCGGAAATTTAAAAACGGGGATGAAGTATCCTTGCCGAGATCTTTCGAACAAAAAAAAGTTTGTTTGAATCGGACGGTTCACTCAAAAGTTATTAGGGGTGAGAGCTTGTTTGAACGGTTCAATGTTGAACGAAAAATTGTTCAAATCGAAAATTTAAAAACGGGAATAAAGTATTCTTGATAAGATCTTTCGAACAAAAAAAACTTTATTCAATTCGGACGGTTCACTTAAAAGTTATTAGGTGGGGAAAGGTTGCTTGAACGGTTCAATGTTGAACGAAAAATTGTTCAAATCGAAAATGTAGATACGGGAATGAAGTATCCTTGAAAAGACCTTTCGAACAAAAAAAAGTTTGTTCAAATCGGACTGTTCATTCAAAAGTTAGTATCGCGGGACCGGTTGTTTGAACGGCTCAAAGTTGAACCAAAAATTGTTCAAATCGAAAAATCAAATATGGGAATGAGCTGTACTCGCCGAGATCTTTCCAACAAAAAAAAGTTTGTCCAAATCGGAATGTTCATTCAAAAGTTATTAGGGGGGGACATACAGACCGACAGACCGACCGACCGACAGACCGACCGACGCACAAATTCCCCATCTCAATACCCTACTTTCAAATTTTTAATTTTTCGATATTTATTTCATTTTTTTGTTTCTTTTTGACTTTTTTTTACTTGGCGATATTTTTTGAACTTGGCGATATTTTTTGGACTTGGCGATATTTTTTGGACTTGGCGACATTTTTTAGATGCATTAAGCCAATTTTAATGCTTTTTTCGTCTCTTTTATTTTTAACGGGAAAGTAGGCTAAAAAGGTGTTTTGGGATTGTACACATTTGAAATTTCTTATGCTTCTCAAACACTTGACCCAGAATTTTTTTCTAAAACTGCTGTGCTATGTTTTCATCGTTCATAGGCTTAACTTCTTATTTGCACAGTTGCTGAAGTAGAGAAAGAAAATGTGTAAATATTGCAAGACTGTTTCTCCTGCTCTCTTTGAATTCAAGATCTTAAAACTCAAATTACATTTCATTATCATTGTTAATATTATTATTATTATTATTGATTATTATTTTTTGACAGTTTTTTTTGACCATGTTTAAACGGAAATCATTCATATCGGAAAAATATCAAACAGCGATGTTAAAAAAAATATCGATAGTAAAAACATCGATATTTTATCAGAAACGCCGATGTTTCGAACACATCGATATCGATGTGACATACCTATACTGGAGTATGTGCGTTAAAATTATCAAACGAAAGAACGGCTCTTTTAGACAAGTATGTTGTGTAATGCGTAATAAGGTCTGCCATTAAGAAACTACACGCGCAGCTTGAAGAACATCGGAGCTTTCATTAGTTTGATGAAAATGTCTTATATAAACACTTCGACAATTTAGCGGAATGTTTATATAAGTATTATAAATAATACTTGACACTTATTGTATAATCTCTTATATAAACACTTTGAAGTAAAAATAGCATATTTGTAATAATCTTTTCTAAAAGAGCTAAATTAAACTTTCTGAAAATACGTCATTGCAAGATATATTAAATCGAATTGGCATTAGAAATATCACGGATTTTCCATTCTTGAACATTTCGATAAAGTTCTTGCATTTCCTTTTAAATATTCGTGAATTAACATGCTCCCGCTGTTCTTTCTCATTTCCCCCTCTCAAAGCGATTGCTTCTAGAAAGTTTCTGCGGTTGCGAAGTGCAATAAACCACCCGGAAATTTTATTTTTCAAAGGTTCCTTTCTTGAATAACTATCAGCACACCCATCTTCTGTCGAAACGTGATTTTAATAGTAATCGCGGGTTAATTGGAAGTGGCATGCATCTGCAGGTGCACAGACGGAGGGAACTGTCACGCTCGGCCCTTTCTCCGTCTGTGATGGTTCTATCTCAATCTCAGAAGGGAAAATTACACGAGCCATATTTTCAGTGAAAGTTATAGGCTATTTTGTTTTGTTTAAGTTACTGGCTTAATTAGGATGGAACGTCTACAATTCAACCAGAGATACTTTATTGGCTAGACTTCTTTTTGCTAGAAAATCGCATCTTGCTATCCTTACAGCGGGGATTCCTATATTTTTTTCAAAAATGCACACCTGCACTATTGAACCTTTACTTATCATAAGAATTGAGGTAGAGCGTGGAAGTTTTTTTTATGAGTGAAACTATCAAACAGAGAAGTAAATACTATGCATGTGAAATTTTGTGTAAATATTGGTTTGGTAGGTTTTATAAAAATAGATGGGGCATATGTGTCTGTTCTAACAAGGTTCATAAGAGGTGAAAAGCTACAACTATTTTCCGAAAGTTAATTAATTAATTGTTATATACTCAAAAAATTTGTTTAATTATTCACTTTAACTACATTTAGCCTTCAATTAACAAGTAATCTATCTATAAAAATGAATGTATATTCGTATGTTTGTTCCATATGCAAATTCACAATTTTCGTCGGATTTTCATCAAACTTGGGACAGAAGTTCCTGAATGTACTAGAATTCACATAGGTGATGTTTTAACATAACAAAAAATCCAAGAAGCTCAAAATTCAAATTTTTTGTCTCAAAATGGCCATTTTCTTTTAATTTTGAATGGATAGAGTAATAGAGATAAGCCTTTAAGCATACAAATTGATAACATTTAACAGATTTAAATATGAGTATTTTCCAACTAAGATTACGAGTGACAATGAATTATCAATTTAAGGCTCACCTATTTCATTTTAGCATGAAATAAGTTAAAAACAATTATAATTCATGGTTTAATTACTTTGGAATATTGGTACAAATGTTGTATGATGTAGAAAAATTAGAGGTTACCGGGGTAATAAGCTAGTTCTAGATAAAAGTAAAAGTATAGTAGTGTGACTACATATTTATTTCATTTGCAATGTTTTTAAAAATTACAATACATTTTTAAACGAAAATTTATTATATTTTGGCACGTATTGAAATACTGATGTCTTGAAAAAATTGAAAAAATATAATTTACGGATTGATTTGTATCTTATAGTTCATAATTTTTTTTAAACCTAGGTCATGTGTATGTCCCATGATCCTTAAAGAGTTAAAACTGATGATATAAACCAGTGGATCTCAACCCTTTTTTTACGACTAACGCTCCCTTAAGGAGTGATTTTTTCCAACGCCCCCCTTTATGTCAAAAGTGAGGTGGTTTGCAAAAAGAGGTAAAAAGCTTAAAATAATTTCCTTCCTGAATTTTACAAAACTGTTAAACAACATATATATTTTTCAATTACAATATATTTTTCAATTATCAAGACATTATAATATACATAATTCAAATGACGAATTTAGAAATTAAAAAAAAAATCAAGACTTAAAAAACATTCTCCTTTCAAATGAATAGCAATATAAAATGAAATATAATAAAAATTAACTTCCAAAAAGAAATTTTCACTCAAAATATAAAGGAAACAACGAGATGAAATAAAAATAAACACGCAAAGCATTTTTTTATCACTCAAAATATGAAAGGAACAATCAGAAATATATGTTAGTGAGATATTTGTGCTTAATGTTTCAAAGCCAGTTTCCTCAGTCGATTTAATATTTTTTGTAAGGTAAAGGCGTAAGTCACACCTTTTGGTAGGATTTGAAGTCAATTTCTCTTTTTTTGTAACTAGGTCGGTCACAACACTGAATCCTCGCTCGATGAGGTAGGAAGAGGGGAAGGTAATTAAAAAAAAAATGACGATAGCCCACAATACTGGATAAAGGCTACTAATGTTTCCTTGCATCCAAAATCCTGAAATATTGTTAACATTCTGGAAACCAGCTTTCAAGGTCTCACTGGTTGAAAGTTCAACCAATTCTTCCTGATACTGAGCAACTGGTGTCTCAATGTTTTCAAAAGGGCTGATGACAAATTGAGGACATTCAGAGAGAAAATATCTTCAAAGCGCTTAGAGAAATCTTTGTGCAAATACCGAAGATGTTGACAATAAACGTGAACATGATCGAAGGAGATTTCACTAAAAATAAACCATGAAAGTAAATGAATGAAATGAGCAAAAGCCAAAGTGAAAATACTGAAGTCAAACCAAACAGTCAAACTGAGAGGACACTTTAAGCATTGTCGTACGGTTGTCAGGTAAAATTTAGGAAAGTAACCAAACCAAGGCAAATAACCAATTTGCACGAATACCCGCGCATATCGAAATATTTTGAATATCTTTGGGGGAGACTTACTTTCCCATAGGTAAAGCTAACTTAAGAAAAAATGGTGAAAGAAAATTATATATTAAAAAAAAAAAAAAAAAACAAAGAACACAATCGATGACGTTTAATATTCTGCCTGAAACGCTACTTGTGAGAAACACTCGAATGCAATTGTGAATGTTTTTCCGCAGTATTTTAAATCTCCCATTAAATTTTGCCAATAAACATTAAAATCTGGCATTCTAATGTAGGAATTGTTCAGTCTGAAAACCAGTTTCGTTTAACAACAATCAAAGTAGGCGATTTAAACTTGAGAACTTAATGGGAGCATTTTCACCTGCAGATGAAGGACGGTATTTTTTACATGCATGATAACTACTAAGTAAATATAGATGCATCACTAAAAAACTTTATAAAGCTATTCGAAATAACATTGCAATAGTAGAAAAAATCAAACAACAATTCAGCTAAAAAAATAACCAAACGGTGGTAGGCTAATGCTTTTGAATTTCATCTAGCTATGTGTGATCGAAATTAGCCAAATTGGCTAATATTTGCCTAAATGTGCAGCCCTGATTGCAGCTGCGATTAAAAGCATTTCTTCATTAGGTAGCATTCTCTCTCAAGGTTGTCGGATGCAAAAGATCACTAAAAAGCCAAATTGCTATAAAAGAAAAAGATAGAGAAAAGGAAAAAAAAAAAGATATGCAAAAAAAAAAAAAACTTTTTTTAAAGCAAAGCAGGAACCTTAGAAAAACGTAAGGAAATAAGCTTAGAGATTCCAGAGCACATGGGGATTTCATTTACAGTTGGCTCAAATAATTCAAGTTGCATTCGCGATTTAATACAACATTTGATTTTGAAATTAAAAAATTAAATTATAATACATTTAGTGTCCTCTGACCCCAAAATTTTCCCACCGCCCTCTATTCCCCAAAATATACTCACCGCCCCCTCCCCAACTGCACAAAACATGTTCACCGCCCTTCAGCATTTTCCCACCGCCCACAGGCGGCGGTACCGCCCCCGTTGAGAACCACTGGTAAACGTTTAAGTGGTACAATTGGAAAAAAAATGCACGTAACTCCTTGTTTAATGGTCAAATTGCTCAAAAGACAAGATACTCATGAAATCAAAGCTTTAGCAAATTTGTAAAGTAAAGTTTAAAAAAACATTTATCTTATTATAACTTTTTAAACCATGTGGGCTACTTTAGCACCACATAGCATTCTTTAGTACATTTGACTTCAAATGATGCTGCAGAATGCTAAATCCTGTGAGCAGTATGCAAGGTTTGTAACACGTTCTACGTTCTATTCTACAAAAGAAGTTGAGAGCAGAGTACATAGTTCATTGTACCACACGTTAAAGCACTAGATTAGTGATCGCCAGTCGCATTTGAAATGGCGATCGAAAAATCGCCAAAAGTGGCAACCATGTTTTTGCTTTTGTTAAAAACAATAGTGTTATACAAAAATAGCTTCTACTCCCACCCTTTCTACTTCATCTACTACAACTTATTATCCCTCTTGTTCAGTACATTGCGAAACAGCCGCAGTTGAGACCATGAGGCCATTAATGACAACCAAATGTACAAAAGTGACGACCATTTTCTGACTTTGGTTACCAGTGGTGACCATTCAAAATTGCTAGTCTAGAGCATTACCATGCATTCAGTCTAAAGTGACTCTTTGAATGCTGCTCTTGAATGCTGATTTGAAGTTTTCGACGTAATATTCTAAGCAATTCAAGCCGTTTCATTGTAATATTCTATGCAATTAACAACACGAGTTGAAAACATGTAAAAAATAGCTTTTATGCTTTGAATTCAAATTATATCTTTCGTAATGACGAATTGCGATCGGTGCGTGTATGGATCGGTGTTTGCGTGTATGTATGCTCCTTCGCCACCATGCATTATATGGTGGCGACCATGTCCTGCATGCTCATGGGAATGGGAGGTGCCTGCCCCTGCAGGAGCAGGGGCCAGCGGACGTCTCAGGAGGTGGCATAGAGGGACCCTGTTGTAGATTTCGAATCCAACCTGAAAAAGGGACTACAGGGCGTCTGAGATCCAAAAAGAAAGCAACTAGTAATTTGTCATTGCTCAAAAAAGTTGTTTGAATTTTGACATTTTAAATACAAAGTATGTTTTTCGCAATGACGAATTGCAACAGGTGTGTGTGTGTGTGTTGCCATGTGTGAGTACATGTGTGTGCTCATTCGCCTCCAGGCAATACATATGTGCACATCATGCATGATAATAATGCTTTTTGTTAACTAACTCAAAAAAGTTATATTTAAACTTCGTGGTTAGTTTTTTTTTTTTTTTTTAATTTTTTTATTGACATGAACTGCTTAAAAAGTAGTTTCTATGTGACACTTTCCGCAAATGCTTTACAAGTAAAAAATTCGATTTTTAGGACATGAATCTACACGTAAATTTAGAACAGGGGTGGCCAACCTTTTTAGGGAGAGTGCCACTATATGGAGAGAAAAAGCTCAGCGTGCCACATTGCATTTTTCCAACAAACTGATTTTTTTTAAAGTTGAAAATAGATTATTTATTGGCTGACTATGTAATTCTTACTCAAATAAAACATTTTTTCTCGTAAATCTGAGTAATTAAAATTAAAATCATAATACAGATAAAGCAAGTCAGAATTTAAGAGTTATCGTTAATAAACACTTTTATAGTTTCTGTCACTTAGGCTATGCTTAAAATAGAAACAAATAACATGAAACATTCTATTCTAAAAATTAAACAGTCTGTATCTTTTTGAAAAGTCTTTAACTTTAGGATTAGTTCTTGAGAATCCTAAGAAGTTTAGTGTTTTGAGTGCTATGAATTAATATTCAACGGTATTTAGATTTGTATGCATTCATAACAAAAAACTTTTGTTTAGAAACGTATTTTGAATCCAATCCACAACAGCGCCAGGCGGCTAAAGTGTGTAAATGTGAAAAAAAAATTGTTGATACAATGTTCCAAATTTCTATCTAACGTGGATGACTTTCTGTTGAAGTAAGCTCTTATAATTGATTACCAATGCAAAAGGTCAGCAATTCCGATTTGCTTTTCAGGAGGGTAACAAGTAGTGTCTTGCAGAGAAATAGACAAATAATTTGAAAAGATCAGCATTTTTAATCAATTTGAAAATCATCAAACCTATAACACTGAATGAATACTTAAAATAGGCGTAAGATTTTCTCCATCTATCACTGGAAAATTATTGAATTTGGGTTGCTACTTTCAGTATTAATTTTAATTTCTCCAAAGTAGAGAAAAATAAACTGAAGTTTCATTAGAAAAGAATGTAGATGGCCTATAATGGTTAAGGAGACATTTTTCTGCACAATCTTAAATTTACTTAAACGCCGGATAATAAGAGATGAACTAGCTTAATTCAATTGCTATTCTACGTTCCTAATTCGTAAGTAATCATTGCTTTCTTTCCAGGTATTTAAAAAAACACACTCGCTAAAATTCTAAAATCTTATGGCTATTTTTCCTTTGGATTGATATCGCACCATTTCAATGAAGGAGTAACTTGCCATACTCTTCTCTTTCTATTGGGAAAAGTTCACAAAACATTCAGAGCTCTAATTCTTAATTTGTTAAAGTCACCAACAGAGGAAAAGTCTCATTCCTTGGCAAGGAGTTTGTGATAGATAATTCAACGACACTTTTGAAGTTTTGTCCCCAAATAATTTTTAAGTAATGTAGTACAAAAACAATTTAAATGCCTTCATTTGTGCAACCATACCGAATTTTGTCCAGTCTGGTTTCATAATTTTAGTTGCAGAGTTAACTTTTTTTAATTTCATCACCCGTAGCACAAACTACTGCAGATCCAGAATCCATTTTGTAGCATAGAAAGTTTCATTCGTGTTAACAAAAATATGCTTTACAAAGCATTGTCTGTAGTGTCACAGCTTTCGTTAGATGTCCGAAGCTAACGCTAAGTACTTTGCAATATTGTAGTTTAGACAGTTTGTAAGCCAGCCTCTTGACACTTAATCATCATACAGGGTGTCCACTCCAATCGTGGACCAATAGCTAATTTCTAAACCGTTAGAGATAAGCATATAGTTTATTTAGGAAAAAATCTCCAAATTATGAAAGGAATTTTGGGTCTATTCAATGTTTTTCAAAAAATCAAATTTTGAAAGAGTTACGAAATTTAAATTTTTATACAGCCCCCCAGTCCTATCAATCATATTCAGTAAAACATTCTTGACACTGTAACGTTTAGAACTAAAAAAAAATCACTCTTCTACCACAAAAATTGACCGAGTTATGACGTTTTGAAAAATCAAGATTTTGAAGGATTTCGCATAGGGTCCCTTAAGTGATCTCTCGATGACGTCATGAAACAATGCAAAATCTTGATTTTTCAAAACGTCATAACTCGGTCAATTTTTGTGGTAGAAGAGTGATTTTTTTTTAGTTTTAAACGTTACAGTGTCAAGAATGTTTTACTAAATATGATTGATAGGACTGGGGTGCTGTATAAAAATTTAAATTTCGTAACTCTTTCAAAATTTGATTTTTTGAAAAACATTGAATAGACCCAAAATTCCTTTCATAATTTGGAGATTTTTTCCTAAATAAACTATATGCTTATCTCTAACGGTTTAGAAATTAGCTATTGGTCCACGATTGGAGTGGACACCCTGTATATAATAACATTATATTTTGTGGTGTAAGGGTTTTAGTTCTTATCAATATTTTTGAGATCGACATTTTTTCCTCAATTTTAGAATTTTTTCAAAAAGTCTTCGCGTGCCACTGTTATTGCTCTACCGTGCCACATTGTGGCACGCGTGCCGCGGGTTGGCCACCCCTGATTTAGAACAAGCCAAACTGCTTTTAGGTAATGTTATTAATATATTTTCTTCAATAGCACATGCAAGAAGCAAACCATCTTCTTCCCACTTGAAAAAAAGAAAATCCTTGTAAGAGTCAGCTTTTGTTGTTATGTAATTAATGCCACTGAAAAAAAAAAAAATCACGTCTTGAGCGATGCTTTTGACTAAAGTAGGAAACACGTTGTTGCTTTGGAGGACTCCATTGGAATGAAGTTGTAAATTTGTAGATTTATATTCATTTCATCCTTGCAAAAAGAATAGATGGGTAATTATAGAGGGGCTATTATTGAGATTTGGAGGACATAATTGAAAAAAAGTTGACAAATTTGTACCCGTATGTTATTTTTATCCTTGTTGGATGAACAGAAAAGTAATTATATCTCTGAGCAATAAAAGTGTTGCGATTTTTTTCAACTTGTTGTTGAGTGAGTTTTTTTTCTCAAATTCGCCAGAAGGTAAACACTCCCAAATGCACCTTTTATTAGCTCTGAAAGGAGTATTTTTATGTTGAAATTTTTTATCGCTTGAACTATGTAGAAAAGAGGCTTTCCGGTTTTAATATATACTGATCAATACCAATGAGACCTCCCAAGTTTCTGACGGCTGTCACGGAAAGATCCTTATATAAAGATACAGACACGTTGTACAGACCAGATACCGTTGGCTAAGTAATACAAGTAAATAACTGCAAATATTTGTAAAAAAATGTACAATTTTTCCTTTTGCTGAGAATTTTTAACTGATTTCAGCAAAGGAGGAAATGGTCCAATTTAACCCAGATTTTTTTAATGCATGTTATATGATAACTCGAAGACACGCCTGGACCAAATTCAAAAATAATTTTTTTGTTTCAAAAGGTATACCTTCCAGTCGGTCCCATGGTTTCATTTTCCTTGTTTGATAACGGGATCCTGCAAAAATCGAGGGAAATAGAAATCGTAATCAAATTAATCATAATAATGACAATTTTGAATGAAGGATATTCTGGATTACATAATGAAATTCATTTCTATGGTGTTTCAATCATCATCTAATGCTGATAACAGATAACGGGTCGTAATTATATTTTTAAGCGAGTAACTCGTATTGCTTTGAAATATAAACTAGTTAAAAAGCTGTTAATATTTAAATGGCTTTGATTAAACTAGCCCTCCAATAAAAACTAAAAAATTACAAAGATTAGTTTTTAGTGTCAATCGCTTAAAATTTTAGACGCGTTGGTAGTTTCTCTTGTTTTAAAGATAGTTTATGAAATGTGAAGCATTTACCTAAGAAAATTAGGTGAAGTTTCGTAATGCAAACATCACCGTATTTCTGAAGTACATTTACACTAAAAAGAATAAAATAAAAATATTTTTGAAAAAAAAAAATGAACTTACTTCAGAATCTCAATTGTCAATTGCTGTAACAATTAAAAACTAATTTTATTCTTTGAACACCATTGATACTACTTTTAAACATAAGTTTTGAAATCTGCCAAAAAACTATAGGCAATGATGTTTAACTAAATTTTGCCAACATTTTTCAGAGAAGCCATTGAAAATTAATAACGGAATATTTGTACCATTACATAAATATGTGGTTGTCAATGTAGTGTATGCAAATGCGATTAAAGAACCTGAATCCGTTGAAATTTATATTTATATAGCTTCGGATGATTCTATTTAGTGTTGTTGTGCCGACTTCAAAACTTAAGTTGAAGCGTAGTATCGATGGTGTTCAAAGAATAAAATTATTTTTTAGTTTTCAGAGCAATTGCAGATTGAAGTTCTGAAGTTGGTTCAATTTTTTTTCAAAAATATTTTTATTGTTCTAAAGAAGACATAAAAATTTTTAATCAAGTAAAATGTAGAAATGCTAGCTTAATAACATTCGTATTTTCACATTTCCTAAAAATCTCGAAAAACACTACATTATTGAGTTTTCCTCGTAGCAGTAAGGAAAAAATTGTAAGTTTAAAGAATTATAGTTTACTACGCGCGGTATTACCCCACGATAAGATATCTCTACCAGTAAAAAACGAGGCTTTATTATATAAAGATAATTCCTGGAACATACTACGTTTAAGTTTCATGTAGACTATGATACTCTATTTCCAAAATTATTTTAAGCTTAAATTTTTACTTACATGAGCAATTAGTTTTTAGCTTTTTATTTTCTATAACCATTTGATACCACAAAATTGTTGACCAACTACTTACTTTCAAAAAACATTTTTGAAATATGATCAGCAATTTATAATTTGGTTCAAGAAAAATAATAAATTTAAATTTTTTGCACATTTTTAAAACAAACAAGATCATACAGTACATGGAAGGAACGCATCTCAGCCAGGACGGACGAGATGTCATGTCAGTCTAGTTGGAAACCAGGGGCCCGATCTGTAAGTATAGTGATATATATTTTGAAGTTTAATGGTTGCACGGGGGTCCGGTGCTGTTAAACAAACAGAAAAGAGCGCTAGTAAACAGTTGCAGATAAAACCAGAAGAGAATAATTTATAAGCATAAGATCATTATGAAATGAAAAAAATAAATGAATAAAAGAAAAGTATAAACTAAGTATTTAAAAATTATAGCCCAGAAGATATATGTTTAAGTTAAGCCAACAGTGAAAGAAAAGCTGAAGATTAATTATACTCAAAAATGACTTCTTAAATCGAAAACCGTAGGCAAATTCTTAGCTCGTATACTATTTCCACAAATAAAATAGAGCATGAATTTTTAAAGCAAAGAGGGAACAGACATGTTCACAAAAGAGAAATTCAAACTAAATCACACAACCTAATTGTGATTGGACCATGTTTAGAACCTTTCGTTAAAAGCCAAAGCCAATTCATAAATAACAGATGTTAAGAGTTAAATAGAAAAACGTGTCCCTTAATGCAGAACTTGTTCCAAAGTTTTTATCACGATTTCGACTTTCTCCATGTGGTTATATTCACATTTTAAAGCAAAACTGGACTGGCTTCAAATTGAAATACGATGTTTGGTCTGTGGTCTAAATCATTAATTATATTGGTTGCTTGCCAACGACTAAAATTATTTGTCATCTTCAGCATTGAAAATATTCTTCGATTCAAACATAAGTGGAAAAGAGAGGATCAAGTGTTAAATTTTGGCGTTTTATGGAAAAAAAATTCTAATTCGAATATTAAAAAGATGTATGAAGCATAGTTTTAATATTTTTACTCTTAAAGTAAGTGACATAAGTAGTGAAAAATTAAAGAAACGTCAAATTTAAATTGACTGATAAAAATGTAAACAGAACAAAGTTGCAAACATCTCTTATAAAATCTATATATACACAGGGTGTTCCGTTTTAACTTGTATGACATTTATTTTCACAACCGCTAGTCCTAGATGCTTACTTCTAACGGTAAAAATGCCCAAAATGAGGGGCAGAGTTAAGAAAATAACATTTTAAATCGAAAAAAAGTTTAGTAAAAAAATGCGAAATGTAATTTTTTATACGGAACCTAGGTCCCCTAATTATATTAAGGGAAATCAAGAGCATGGAAAAAACAATTCTTATCTTTTCACCGAAATCTTCGGTGAAAAGATTTCGGAATTTTTTCGAAAAAAAATGTTATTTTACTCCAGGTAGGTCTTGAAAGTTGGCTCACTGTGAATTCCTGAAATTTTCTGTCTTATTATTTGAGAGAAATGGAACAAACATCTTCTTCACAAAAAAAAAAAACTTCAATGACACATAATGTTAGGGAGTGGAAGATTTTTTTATCACCCAATTTGGTGAAATATATGAAATTTTAGCTTAAAAAATAAATAAAAAAAATTTTTGAAAGTTAAAA